>JAVSCE010010865.1:0-47652 GCA_032199065.1 Smutsia gigantea
AGCAGTGTAGGAGGGTTCCTTTTCTCCACATCCTCGCCAACATTTGTTGTTGTTTGTGTTTTGGATGTTGGCCATCCTCACTGGTGTGAGGTGATATCTCATTGCGGTTTTAATCTGCATTTCTCTGATGATTAGCGATGTGGAGCATCTTTTCATGTGCCTGTTGGCCATCTGAATTTCTTCTTTGGAGAAGTTTCTGTTCAGCTCCTCTGACCATTTTTTAATTGGCTTATTTGCTTTTTGTTTGTTGAGGTGCGTGAGCTCTTTATATAATTTGGAGGTCAACCCCTTATCAGATATGTCATTTATGAATATATTCTCCCATATTGTAGGATGTCTTTTTATTCTATTGATGGTGTCTTTTGCTGTACAGAAGCTTTTTAGTTTGATATAGTCCCACTTGTTCATTTTTGTTTTTGTTTCCCTTGCCCAGGGAGATATGTTCATGAAGAAGTCGCTCATGTTTATGTCCAAGAGATTTTTGCCTATGTTTTTTTCTAAGAGTTTTATGGTTTCATGAGTTACATTCAGGTCTTTGATCCATTTGAGTTTACTTTTGTGTATGGGGTTAGACAATAATCCAGTTTCATTCTCTTACATGTAGCTGTCCAGTTTTGCCAACACCAGCTGTTGAAGAGGCTGTCATTTCCCCATAAGAAGGCCTATGATTTATGCCATTTAAAATCGGCAAAGAATTCCAAAAATCATAAATTCAGGCAATTTATTTGACAAGTTTTGTCTTATAAAAGTATTTGTTAAAGTAAGCATCTCTGAGTAGAGATCAAAAGTCAGTGCTATGAAAAAATTTGGATTAAAATGTTTACTAAATTTAGTACGAAAAAATGAGAATAAAGATTACCTTCCATTTAGCACAATATGCTCTGAATTTAACAGGTACTTTAGAACCTGTGGAAATTAAATTTTCTCAACTAAAACTATGGCCCACAGAGAAGAGGTCATTAAAGATGTTAGAAGGACCCTTTCCATTCCCTGCCTCTGGCCTTCCTTGCTCATCTGCTTGTCTTCCCTCACTGCAAACTCTCTTCATATGGCAGAAAATCTGGCAACCAATGCTCCTAACATTTACATCTTAAACTTTCAGCCATTAGGTTGCCCTCTGAGTCCCAAATCGAAAAATCCAAGAGAATGGATTCCTTGGTGAAGATTTAGTCAGGTGGTTTGGGCCACTCAACACAGGATGTCATTGCACAGCCATGTGGAGGCTGAGAGAAAAGTGGTTTCTAGAAAAGAAGCAGTGGGCAAGCAGTTAATAGGTATCCAGTACATTGCAGACTGTGGCGCCATTCTCAGACACAGGGAAATCAAGAGGAGGAGCTGGTTTGGGACCAATGGGGAGATTATGAACTTTTGTGCCCAATTACTTTTTATTAAATTTTTCAAACATACAAAAGAAGTTGCATAATGGTACAGTGAGCACCTCTATAGGAACTGTGCAGCTTCAACAACTGTTACCACTTTGCTATTTTGCTTTATGTCTCATTCATAATTATGTGTATGTGTGTGTATCTTTTCTGAACTTTGTGAAGGTAAGTGCAGATACCTTGATGCTTTATCCCTCAATACTTCAGAACATATCTCCTAAGAATCAAGTTGTTTCATACAAATCCACAATACTATTATAACCTCAAAAATTAACAATGATTCCTTAATATCTGTGGGTAAAATTGCAGTATTTCCAGAATCTCTCCTCTGGCCTTAGTGCATCTCCATATCAACAGGTGTTTCTGAGGGGTTGAGAGAAATAGTCCATCTCCATAACAATAGGTAATTACAAGGACGAGCTAGGGCATATCTGGACCAGAGAGGCTGGATGGGGTCTCTTCTGCAGCCAGGTTCTCGAAATGCGGATGACTGCTTCTAAGACATGAATGGGTTTCTCCCATTTTGTTTCTCCCTTTGACTGATTTCAGTTTCAAAGGTATTTTGCCCCAGGATTTTCCACCCAGAGTTACAATATCATATTTAGTTGATATTCAAATGTATTCTATTTTACAAATGATGTCTTTAATAGATGGGGCTTTTCTTTTTTTGGCTTAATAGAAATTTATTTTGTAACAGTTCTGGAGGCTAGAAGTTCAAGATCAAGGTGTTGGCAGGTTTGGTTTCTTTAATAGATGGTTTTTTAAACCAGGATCCGATCAAGGGAATTTATTTTTGGATAAGTACTTTAAAATTACTATTCAGATTTAGATGTTCAGTTGATAGTTGAAAATGCAGGCCTGGAATTCAAAAGACAGCCTACAGTTAGAAAAGAAATTAGAGAATGATGAGTTTCTGTAAGAAAGAGGCGAAGAGAGATGAGAAGCTATTGAATGGAATATCAGTAAATTGAAGGAAGGAAAGAAGTGACTAACAGTATCAAATACTGCAATCAGATGAGGTAGATAATGTCTGAGGGAAAATCAGTGACATGACAAGCCAAATCCTGTGCAGAGCAGTTTTGACAACAGAGGAGGTGAGATTACCAGGGGTTGTAATGTGCAAATGAGTTCTAAATAACTGGAACTGAGTATAGCCCTCTCTCTAGAAGTTTCAAGTTAAAAGGACGTAATAGATTAGATGGACACTGGAAGTTCACTTTTTTTTTCATTATTCTGAGCCTTTTTCATTTTTCTCTCCCCTCATCAACACCACTAACTTGGAGGCAATGTTTTGAAAGTTACTGTTTATCAAATGGTATTTAATGATAGTGGAGTTCCTAATTTTTCTTAATCCAGGCTAGTTTTTCCATTAGTGTCTCATAATCACAGATCAGAGCTCCCTTGAAGGGAAGAGCTGGTAGACAGTGTAATAAGCACTACCAAAAAGAAAAGGACATATTTTTCTCTAAGACACAAGGGAAAGAACAGAGAGAAAAATGTTGAGGTAGGCAGAATGCTTGTAGATACAAATGTTGCAAGCTGGGAGCTTGAGAAAAACTCTTAAGGGAAGCTTGTCAGAAGACCTCAGGCTATGCTGAAGGGTAAGAATGGGGAGGTAGGAAGTACACTGGAGACTTGAATTGGAATAGCTTTTGTGCTGACTATGAGAGAGTACAATCCAGATTAGAAAGGTTACCTGTTTCAATTCAACAAATACCCATGGAGCATTTATTATAGTCCAGACGCTAGATTACAAAGTCATACAGTCCACATTTCTCCTGCTTTCTAACAAGAATTAATACCCTCCAACTGGGTTTTCATGACAACACACACTGCTGCTTTTCCTCCAGCTCCCCTATCCTTCTCAATCCCTTCAAGGGTTCCTTTTCTTCTGTGGGTCCCTTCAAATTTAAGGCTTAAATGTTGGTGGGCATCAGGTTTCTGTCCTTGGCCACCTTCTCTTCTAACCTGACACATTCCCTTTGAGTGACCAGATCCACCCATACTGTTTCAAGCAGAAGCTTTCTGTTGTTGTCTGCCAAAACTCCACTTCCAGCCCACTCTCAAGAGCCAGATTTATATAATGAAGGGAAACAAATGGATATTTAAAATCAAAACTAACTATGGTCATTTCCCTTCTCAGGGGTATCATTCATAACAGTGGTGAAATAACTCATACCCCATCTTCTCCAGATACAGACCTGGTGGGCAGAGAGAGTCAGGGAGAACCCAGAAGATATATTCCTTTGTTAGCTAAGCACACTACAAAATCCAGCCATGCAAAGATGGCTTGAAAAAAGGAACTATAAAGAAATTTTGCATAATATAATGGGAGGTTTCGTTTTCTTTTGCTCTTTTTTGCTTGATCCTGTTGCTAGGAGGCACTGAAAAAGAGAAAAGAGAGAGGGCAGAGCAATTCAGGAGGAGGCTGAAGCTCAGGTTGGCAGGTTGGACAGTTGGCCATGGGCTTCTTGAGAACAAGGATGATAGTTACTCATTTTTTTTTAAGTTTTAAATTAAAGGTTTTTTTCTTTCGGTATCATTAATATACAATTACATGAGCAACACTGTAGTTACTAGATTCCCCCCATTATCAAGTCCCCGCCACATACCCCATTACAGTCACTGTCCATCAGTATAGTAAGATGCTATAGAATCACTACTTGTCTTCTCTGTGCTATACTGCCTTCCCCATGCCCCCCCCACTACATTATGTGTGCTAATCGTAATGCCCCTTATTCCCCTTCTCCCTTCCTTCCCACCCTCCTCACCCCCACCCCAGTCCCTTTCCCTTTGGCAACTGTTAGTCCATTCATTAAATCATTTTGCATTGCTGCCACCCAACCCCCTTGCATCTCCACAAATCATGAGTCAAACCTGCCGCAAACACAACAGCCCTGTTATTGGATTTCTGGTTTGGGTTTTGTGAAAATTAAGGGAAACCAGCTTAGTTCAACAGCTGTTGTAAAGTGGCACAGAACCAGGACAGGGAGATGATCCATCAACTGAGCCAGTTCAGCAAAGACCAGAATTGGAATCTAGGAGCAATGAGGAAAAATATTAATCATACCTTCAAGAATCACCAGAGACTTTGGAAAGGATGTAGAGCCCCCACTAGATGGGGAGTGGGGTTTGAATCATTTCCATTTGAATTTCAAAGGCCAGTATATCTTAGCAGACTCTATTCCTACACAGATCCAACTGACTGCAGGACATCCCCATTTAGAGACTGCCCATGGGACATCAGCTGCAGCATGGCTACAATTCATGCTTTCATCCCACCCCCTACAACCTATCCCACCTGCAATTTGCTGTATTTTAGTTAATTGCAAGTATCACCATTTAGCCAGGTCCCCATGTCACTCCTTATAAGTCCTGGGAGAGGAAATCCCAGGGCAAAATACCTCTAAAAACCGAAATCAGTCAAAGGGAGAAATAAAGCTTAAAATCCATTTATTGCTCAGAAACTGCAGTCCAGGGCCATCTCCTCTGCTCCTGAAGAAGCAAGCAAGCAAGCAAGCCAGCCCCTCCATTTAAACTCTCAGGTTCAGGCACACCCTCAGTTGCCCAGGTAATTACCCATTGACATGGAGATGAACTTCTCTCCACCCCTGAGGATATGCAAATGTACTAAAGCCATACTTATCTCCACCCTTGAGCACCTGTTGATATGCAGATGTGTTGAGGCCAGGCGAGATATTCTGGAAATATTACAATTTTACCCACACTCCTCCTTATCCTTCTACCATCACAAAGGCTTATTGTTTTAACCTCGTATATATCTATCAAATTCTGCCCCCTGTACTCCCTTTGTTTAGAACCCCCCATGTCTCCAGGCAAGGCTTCACCAATCTCATGGCCCCCATTCTTACCGTCCCACAGCCTCTTTTCCACATAGTAGCCAAAGTGATCATTCCAATACACAACCAGATCATCAGACTTCCCTGAATAAAACCTTTCAGTGGTCACCCATTGTCCTTGGGAGAAGATAAAGGCCAGCTTCCTTAGGTCCTTTGTGACCTGGTTCCTCTTGGCCTCTCCACCTTCCTCATGGGTCCCACATTTGCTTGGATGTCTTACTATCGTGGCACAGAACTACTTTCAATTACAGGAATGTTTCATGCTCTTCTTTTCACCTCTTGGATTCTGCACATGCTGTTTCCTTTTTCTGGAGCACTAAATACACTCCTCCACCTAGCTAACTCCAAATCAACCTGCAGGTTCCAGCCAAGATGCCGCTTCTTCCACGAAGGCTTCCCTGACCATCCACTCCAACTAGTCTGTGGCTCTCCGATGTTTCCTTAGAAACTGTTGCCTCCCCTATCAGATCCCCTACTGCCTTCTACTGTCACTGTCTGTTTATTTGCCTGTCTCTGCCCACCAGCATGTAAACTCCGTGAGGGCTGGGATCATGTCTGCCCATCTGGTTCACACCTATATCCCTACCACTGAGCACAAAGCCTGGCTTATAAAAGGCAGTGAAGAAAAACTTAATGAACGAATAAATAACATGGATAGAATATTTTGCAGTTTATGAAGTTCTTTATCTCATTTTAACTCCACCACCTGTGAGAAAGATATTATCCTCTTGATGCAAAGCTCCATGTTATCTTTATATTTACATTTGACATACACTACATTTGTGAATTTTTACTTAATTGAGGTAATAATTATCTGAAATACTAACAAATCAGATTTTTAGACAATTTTAGAGGAAATTTGACTTACATAAATCTTTCAAAAATAGTGTAATCATAGCTAACTGCTAACAAAATGTCCCAAAGGAAAGGTCACTCTGCTAGATGTCCTTTAAAAAATATAGGATACTGTGCTATGCATACAGAATATTTTTGCATTCATAAATGTGCTAAAGTCCCACAAAATGCTTAATAGTCTTAAGTGGATTAAACATGCCTCCTGTGATCTGATTTATATGGTAAATGTGCCAAGTGAAACCTTTTCCCACAGAGAGATCAGATTGTAAACTTCAGTTGAACTCTGATAAAATTCTTGTAAATTCCAAACTAGTGGAGCTTGAATTGATGAGATTTTACTTTAAACTCTTCTCATGGATTGGCCAGCTAATCTTCGCTGAACATTTGAAATATATCAAAAATGTTCGAAACTCAAACCGCTTAATATAGTAGTCACTGGACACATATAGCAGAGCACTTGAAAGTAGCTAGTATGAATAAGGAATTGAATTTTTAATTTTACATCACTTTAAGAAATTTAAATTTAAAAATGTAGCAGTGTAATTTTTAAATTGATTGTATGTTAAAATGAAGATATCTTGGATATACTGAGTTACATAAAATATTTAAATCATTAAAATTATTTTTACCTATTTATTTTTACTTTTTAATGTGGTTACTAGAAAGTTTAAAACCCCATATGCAGTTCACATTATACTCCTATTGGACTTCACTATTTTTTTTATTAAGGTATTATTGATATACACTCTTATGAAGGTTTCATATGAAAAAACAATGTGGTTACTACATTTACCCATATTATCAAGTCCCCATTCATACCCCAATTCAGTCACTGTCCATCAGTGTAGTAAGATGACACAGATTCACCGTTTGCCTTCTCTGTGCTACACTGTTTTCCCCAGGATTTCCCACACCATGTGTACTAAACATAATACCCCTCAATCCCCTTCTCCCTCCCTCCCCACCCACCCTCCCACACCCCTCCCCTTTGGTAACCACTAGTCCCTTCTTGGAGTCTCTGAGTCTGTTACTATTTTGTTCCTTCAGTTTTCCTTCGTTGTTATACTTCACAAATGAGGGAAATCATTTGCCACTTGTCTTTCTCAGCTTGGCTTATTTCACTGAGCACAATATCCTCCAGCTCCATCCATGTTGTTGCAAATGGCAGGATTTGTTTCCTTCTTATGGCTGAATAATATTCCATTGTGTATATGTACCACATCTTCTTTATCCATTCATCTACTGATGGACACTTAGGTTGCTTCCATATCTTGGCTATTGTAAAAAGTGCTGCAATAAGCATAGGGTACATATGTCTTTTTGAATCTGAGTTGTATTCTTTGGGTAAATTCCTAGGAGTGGGATTCCTGGGTCAAATGGTATTTGTATTTTTAGTTTTTTGAGGAACCTCCATATTGCTTTCCACAATGGTTGAACTAGCTACATTCCCACCAGCAGTGTAGGAGGGTTCCCCTTTCTCTGCATCCTTGGACTTTACTATTTTAAAACATGCTCTACTGTTCAACTCAGGAAAAAGAAATGTACAATTTAGGGTAAAATGGGACTTACAATTTTCAAATGTTGTGTTATTTATCCCCAGTAGTAAGTTAAACTCTTTGAGCTAGATGGTTTCCTAATACCTAGAAAACATTAAATGCCTTCCCAATCCATGATAATAACAGATTATCAAGTATGTGCTGGGAGAGGGTAACTGACCATTTACCTAATTATGCCACCACAGTACTTATCCACATTTGACTTTTTTTTAAAGGAACAGAAGTTGTTTTATTTTTGTAGTTGTTGCTTTTGTTTTGCTTTTTATTTGTCAGTGTGTGTGTCTGTTTATGATATTATTCCCTCTGCCACAACCCACAGCCCTAACACTGCAGCCATCCCCTACACATACACACACACCTCTTGGCAGCCTCTGGCCTTTCTGCAGAATCCTAGAACCCTGCAATAATAAAAAGTGTGAAGAACACTGCTCTAGACCACAGCTTAGATTGGGAGGGAAACAGACAAGAGTCCCTGAGCATTCAGATGAGATGTGTCAATATTCAGCTGCTTCTGTTCCCACACTTCCCTCCTATCAGTGTTGTCTGTGACCTTATGAAGTCTGCTCATTCCCTCTTCTTTCTTAACACAATTCTAATGTTCTCAGCAAGAGTTTCTCAATGCACAGAATGTCAGCTGTAGGAAACTACAGGATGGGCCTTGTAGGGTTGGGAGGGGATGCAGGGAGATTGTTCAACCAAAGGGAAAAGAGAAGAGGTTATTGCAACTGGTAGCTCTGAGTAGTGAAAGAGAGAAAGAACATTCCAAAGCAGTCACTAGAATTCATGTAGTATAACAGGCTGGGGCCACTGAGTACGGCGATGAGTCATCCCACACCCTATACTTCACAGTACTTTTCCTGAGGAAAGCACTATGTCAGGACACAATAAAATCAGTGACCCCCCTCATATCCACCCCCATTCTTTAAGGAAAGGACAAGTATGGTTTATTCTATTCAGTATAGAAGGCAGAGGCATATATAATTCATTTAAGCAATCTATCCATAAAACAGGCTAAAATAAATAATAAACCAAGCATTGCTAAAGGGTAGCAGCCAGCTACCTGAATAACTCGCATATGTGAAACATCTCATTTCCTACCACAGTTTGCTAAATGGGGTGTTGCAAGGAAGGAAGGAAGCCTCCAGGAATTACAACATATAACTAACATACATCTCCAAACAGTGCATGCTTGAAAGTATTTTGTGCCTATGGACTGTGAACTTGGCAAATGAACAGAAGGCTTGTTCCCGTAATTCACTCATCCCACACAGCTACAAGCTGAATCTGTGTTCTGACAAGTATTTCCTGAATCAAAGCAGCTGTCTGGGACCTCGGTCCAGATTGCTGTGTCACTGTGGACTTTTGTAATATAACAGATACCTTTCAAGGCTGAGAGGTGCAGCGGGGAGGGAAAGGGATAGGAGCAATCATCAGAGGCCTAAGAGGGAGACCAATTGAGAATGGAAAAGAGCACATAGGAAAGCAATAGCAGCTTCATTGCCAAGAAGAAATGATGAGGGGTCTTCGCCTCTAGCTCTGGGGCCCACCAGACCCTGGACTTACACCATAGCTGTGGTGTAGAAGGAATGTGTTCAAGAAACAAAGTATCTTTCAGACAGCAGCTTACTATTCTTTCCCCCAGGAGTGTACTGAACATGTAGGCAAGATTATCTGACCTTTGATATAACCCAAATTAGAAGTAACTGGTAAGAGACTTTAGCATTTCTCTTTTGCTTAAATTGTAACTCAAAACCTCTCAGGTGGTATGACATAAACAGGAAAGAATGCATTTGGTAAAAGGGTGTTAGCACATGATGAGCCAGTACAACTGGTCTCCTTAATTAAGCTACTGGTCTTTTAGTTATGACCAGCACAGCCACCTAAGAAAAGTACTATGATATGGCCACAGTAGTTGCAATATTTTCCTTTCATATTGATTTTCCTTACAAATATATTGAACATATAGTTCAAATACCTTCTGTGGTATGTTTAAGGAATGTATGCAAGAGTTGAGGTGAACAGTTTCTAACGGTAGAAAGATCGTCAGATTAAGAAACAGGAGATGTGTTATGCATCTTGGGATAAGTCAGTTTGCCAGTATCCTCTTCAATAAAATGAGGAGATTCAATACAATGACCTCTAAGTGTCTCCTATTCTGGTTCTAGTAACAGCTAGGTTATGGTGCACAGAAACTCTCAGGACTAGCACTACGAGGAACTTGTGCAATCATCCCACTGACACACTCTCAGACACTAACACTGCCATTACTACCTGGGGTTGGCTCAGGGTGCCTAGGACAGAATGCCCTTTGTGACTATGGCAGGAGGCTTTCTGGATGTCTAGATGTGGCTGGTAACATGCCAACTTTTAATGGACTGTCCAATTGTTCTGATGAATTTTACAAACAGATTAAGAATATCTTGTTTCATAGTGTCTTCTACATTCCCTTTTCCTGAGAGTCCCTTCAGTTACCTCATCTGGGGACAGTCTTACTTCCCTTGTGACTCACATCTCAATCATTAATTCCGACAGGGTAAGGACAAACTGCTGCAGGTGTCTTCTGCTTCCATCCTTGGTTCATTCTCAAATGGCAACCAAGCACCACTCACACATGAAGAGAATTCATTTTGCCATTCACACACTTCAGCTCTCTACTCCCTGAACAGAGCAATTTCACTCTATGATACAAAACGCAACTAACATTTAATGAAATGCTATTCCCTAGGCTTTTACATGATGCCAATTTACATAAACACTTATTTCCAGTTGAAAGTTTATTTGAGTGATATACATTGTAGAAATCCTTCCTTAGTCTCCCCCTAGGTTGATTAGCACCAGCAATTTCCCAAACACTTGGTAGTGCTCAAAAGAAATTCAATCCATGCAGCCAAAATTCTTCTGAGAGCTTTGAGTTTCCTATGGACTGATGCACCCTTACAAAATCCTACAAAATCTATTGCCATTTTAGAGATAGGGAAATCAAGGTACAGAGAATTGGTGAAGTAACTTCTTCCACTTGTTAATGTTTTTAACATCTCTTGCATCTGGAGCAGTGCTCACTGCTATTGACAGTAACTCAGTAATTCACAGCATGGAGTGGCATCAGTTCATTTTAGATTCTTTTTTTATTCCAGAACAACCTGCTGATAGGGGGAGAAAGGAAGTGTTTTTCAGTTCCTCATCCCACCACAGTCAATTAATAAGCCCTACAGGAATAAAGCACTCTTTATGATATTAATAATATTAATAAAATAACAAAGAAAAAAGCCAAGTCATACACTGGTATGAATTGTGAAACTCGGTGGTGCTCCTGCTGTGCTGCATCGCTCTGTGTCTTTCACACAGTGATGTTATTTCCTCCTATAGCTTCAATCCTTTCCCAAACAGCAGAAGACACACACCAGCAGTCCTCAGCAGAAGTATGATGACATTGGCACATCTCTCCACTGCCTCTCAGTGGCACCCCTCTTCCTCTTCAGGTATCCTATGCTTGCTGTTCTAAACCTTCCTTCTATCAAAGCAGTTATTTTAGGGGCGACAAGGGACATTCTGGAAAGGCCCTTTCACCCGTTGTCTTATGAGAGACCACTGCCCCAATGCAGGTGTAAACTAGAATCCAAGGCCTACTGGCTAGCTCCTGCTCCCTAGGAATGTCACCAATATTAACATTTCTGTATAAAGGGCTAAGGAAAGGGAAACTAAGAATTAGCATATTAACTGTTTTCATCTCTCTGGTCTATGCATGCTTGGATGCTTCACTGGCCCAAATTTTGCTTATCAGTCAATGCTATGCTCCTCTCAGGGAAAAATATAGCCACAAGAATTTTCCTAGTAAGAGATTTAGAGTAGAGATAGAAATTTAAAGCTAGAAAATATCTTTAAGGTGTTCAAGTCCAACCCCTTCATATTAGAGAGGAGAAAATGTGAGACTCTCAGATAGAGAGTAGCTTGCTCAGGCATGGCCTAGCAAGTAGCAGAGAATGAACAGTGTGCAGGTGGCCCAGACTTGCTCTTCTCCTGTACCTGCTCTGACTATATCTCCAGTCAGAGTTTCTCTGGGGTTTGGTCATTGGCCAGGTGAGGCTCTGGGGACTGCTGCAGATACATCATAAGGACAAATGAAGATGTCAAGCCCCAGTCTAAACAACCACTAATGAATAATAGAGCCTGCCTGTATGAACCCAGTGACCAAAAATTGAGGGTGACTGGTGCTTGAGCACATGGATCCAGAAGAACACTATCACCCTCTTTCTTATGAAAGGCTGAGATTTTATTCCAGTTCAGGTGCATTTACTCATTTTAATTCCCCTTTTCCAGACAGGTCATTCCACCCCTCTCTTGAACCCTTCCTTCTCCAATTCCACCAAAATCATGTTTATGTTTTCCAGTACATTAATTTGAAGCTTACAAAGAATTTCCTTTTATTGTCAAAACCAAATTTACCTTTCCTCGTGTCCTCAAGTGCATTTCTATGCCTTCCATGGGACTTGTTTGTTTTGTTTGGCAAAAAAATGTATGTTTATTACTAAGTGAGAAACCAAAAATACAGAAAAGAAAAACAAAAATAATCCCTGATCCTACCACCTCTGGAATTGCGCTCCTAACATTTGCAAAGTTTCTGAGGATGATTTGAATCATTGTAAGGCTTTCTTCCACTTAACAATGGCAGTACCATTAGATCAATGTACCATGTTCTATAGAAAAATGACACTTAACCAATCATCACTCCAATACTTGACAGCACCAAGTTTATTTCTGCCTCAGGACCTTTGCACTAGCTGTTCCCTCTGCCTGGAATACTTCTCCTACACCTTCTCAGGCTTGTTCCTCCTTACTATTTCACATTTCTGCTCCTTCAGAAGAGCCCTCCTTCACCAACTTCCCCACATTAGAACCCGGTCATTTTCAATCGGATTACCCTATTCTATTTTCAGCATAACACTTATCGCCATCTGATACTTTCTTCTTTATTTATTTCTTTATTATCTGTCTCCCTAAGCTCCATGAAGACAGAGACTGTGTTTGTCCTGTTCACCGTTAGATACCCAGCACCTAGCATAGTACCAGACACATATTAGGTGGTCAGAAATGGTTTGAAAGAATAAACAATCCACAAGAGGACATGTACTTTGGGTTGCACTGAATGATCCATGCTCTTTTAGGTTATCTCTCGTAGCCAGAAGCACAGGGATGCCAGTGAAGTCTTGGCACTGAAAAGCACTAACTGGCCTATGCAGAGTTTAAGCCTGAGACTTACTAGTATTATCAGTGAGAATGTCATTAGTTCCCTCTTTTACTTTAAATCAGTCATAGCATTGGAAACACCTTGAATTCATTGAATACCATACAATATAGGTAAGTTGAATAAATACAAATAGTGAAGTTTGTCTTTTGTAGTACTTCTATATTCAGCTGAGGCTCTTTCAACAAGCATGCTTCTCATAAGTAGCTATAATTTCTATACCATTTATTTACTAAACACCTACTATTATGTTATGAGGTAAACATGAAACTCTACCCCTAAAAATGTACCATAAGCCTAAATATTAGTGGTCAAATCAATCCTGAAATCTAGCACATGAACTACTCAGTTTCTCTCCCTTCTAAAAGCAGGACCTTTTGACCTTTTGATATGTAAAGTCCACTTCTCTAAATCCAATCTAATTTGGGGAGAAAACAGAGTAATTTTACCTTTGAGGCCTATATTCAACTTGACTGTAATCATGTAAAAAGTAATACACACCATAACTTTCCTTGAAGGAAAAAAGCCTCCCCCATTGTTGTTGGGTATTTGACAGTCATGTCTACTCTGACTTTTAGGGGAGAAATGGGCAATATTGATAGGAATTAATTGAAGACATGGGTCTTGCACTAAAGGGCTTTGGCTCATGTTTAAGATTCACCACTTACTAGGTGACCTTGAGCAAGTGGCTTTAACCACTTTAAAACCTCTTTAAAACTGAGTTTAAAATTCAATTTTATTCATAGTAAAATTCTATTTTACTCATCTGTAAAATAGATAATAATAGTACCTACCTCCCCAAAGGGTTGTAAAGATTAAATAACATAAATATCACTCTGAAAGGTACCTACTACTTAGCAAACATTCAACAGATAGTAGCTAGTATGACCCTATAGATAGAAAAATATATATTTATTTAACTTCTTTATCAAATAGAAATTCTTGTTAAGACTCAATATAAAACAGTTAGGAATCATCTAAAACACAGAACAAATCAGCTTGGTGCCATTTCTCAAGGAGTTCAAACCTGGGTGCAAAGGATGAAATGCATACACAAATAACCAGATTTCAAGGGAGACTGTGGTTAAAATGCTATAAGAAGTGAAATTGGGTGGGTTAGGATTCTTCTGCCTGAAGATGACAAAAGCCCAACCCAAATCAGCTTAAGCTTATGCTTAAGTGATAGATTGGGTGTCAGAATCAAAGAATGAGAATCAGGGACTTGGATTGGGAACTTGATGCTATTGAGTTGCTCAGTCTCTCTCCCCCTTTCATTCCTGCCATTGATCACCCATTTTTGCTTGACTCCATTCTGTTCTAATGCAGAAAGGATCACTCCTTGTTATAGGAATTATGACCACAATTATCCCTCAATTCTAATCCTCCCAACTTACCCCTGGTCCAATAAATGTGGCCTGGAGGATGGGGTATAATAATGGCTTGGTTTCAATTATCTACCCACCTGTGAACTGCAATGGTGGGGAGAAAAAGGTTCTACAAAGGAAGGTGGGCACAGGTTGAGGGAGAGATATAAAGAGCAAATATCCAAGATAAGTGTTGGTGAGGATGTGGAGAAACTGAATGGTGGCCAAATGGTACAGCCACTGTGGAAAACAATATGCTCCTAAAAAAAATTTTTTTAACTACTATATGATCCAGGAAGTCCACTTCTGGGTATTTATCCAAAAGGATTGAAATCAGGATCTCAAAGATAAAACATCATTCTCATGTTCATTGCAGCTCTAGTCACAATAGCCAGGGTGTGGAAACAACCTTGATGTCCACCAGCAGTAAATGGATAAAGAAAATGTGGTATATGCATACAGAAGAATATTACTCAGCCTTAAAGAAAAGGATGAATCTTCAGTACATTATACTAAGTAAAATAAGCCAGTCACAGAAAGACAAATACTGAACAGACGTTCCATTTCTATGAAGTATCTAAAATTGTCAAATTCATAAAATCAAAGGGTGAAATGGTGGTTACCAGGTGCTGGAGGGAGGGAGAAGTGGAAAGTTACTAATCAACAGGCATAACATTTCAGTTAAGCAAGATGAATAAGCTCTAGGATCTGCTGTACAACACTGTACCTGTAGTCAACAATAATGTATTAAATATTTAAGTAAGTAGATCTCATGTTTTGTTATAACAATAAAAATTTTTTAAAGAAAAAATGTCCACTGAAACAGTCATCTGGTAACACTAGTCATATTACATCCTGCCAAATAACCCTGTATTATTAATTAGTATGAATATACTTTTTATTATCTTTATACCATTAGGAAAATTCTTTAATCAAAACAAGTACTTTTTCTCTTTCTGGCTTTCTTATCTGTTCTTTATCTGGAAGGATCTGGAGACAAAGCCAGAATTTTTAAAACTATCTTGGCTATAATGGAGTCAGTCTCTACCAGATTCTTGATGATTTAGCAGTCCTTTGTAGTCAATGGGTTAATTAAAAGGCAGAAATAATTAAATTTCTCCTAAGGGACTTATAACCAAAATCAGAATAATCATCCCCCAAATCAGTCATAAGCCAGCCAGCTGATCATGAAGAATATTATTGAGAAATATTTATATCCAGGAGGTAGGGCAAACTTCACATGTCTATAAAACAGGAAAAACTCCCATAGCCCCAAAAGCATTGTTGGAGTTCAATAGAATTTGTTGTAATTCTGACAAATATTAATAAAAACATCATGTAAATACAACATGAAGCAAGCATTCTTCCCCACTAGTCCACACTTGGATAAGGGAGAGACTATTTGCCTCCCAAGTATACATTTTCCCCTTTTTTCTTAATAAAAGAACCCCAGTTTTTAAGCTGGAGAAATTACTAGATAGTTAAAAAGAAAAGAAAAAAAACTAAATTTCCAAGACCTCTTTGCAGCTTGGAATGGCTACTGACTGAGTTCAAGACAAGTAAAAGTCTGGCACAGTACTTTCAAGAAAAACAGGTGACACCCTTATTCCCTCTTCCCCTTTTCTGTTGCAGAGAACATAGATAGAATAGCTGGAGTCACCTTGGGCTCTGAAGAAACATTAGGAATCTAAGCCAAGTATGGCTGAACAACAAAATAAGAGAAACTTGAGTCCCTGACACTGTGGAGCTGCCATCCTAGCCCTGAATTGCCTCTCTCAAGACTGAAATAAATGTAGTCTTGTGTAAGGCACTGATTTTCACATATCTGTTATTCACAAACAAACCTAGTCCTAATTGATGCAAAAGATGTCCTTAATCAGTACACCTTATTTCATTTGAATTAAGAGTGCTAACAGCCTGAATCATCCTGAAACCAGAAGACAAATGCCTTAGTCTTTGAGCCATTATACACTTTTTATAAGTTCAATGTTGCTTTTACATGAATGCTAAACCTAAATTAATACAAATATTTTTTATGAAGAATGTTGTCATTTATTCCTATAATAATGTTAAAATACAAAGATAGATATAAAATGAATCTAGTATCTTAAGTCAGCTCTTTATAGAGTCATTGTATAACTGAACAGTTTAACACAATTTTAGATGAGTCAGCCCCCAAAAAGCTAGCTCTAAGAGGTAAATTAATCTAATTGTTCTGTCAATGCTTATACATTTTATGCTAATGTTCAAAGGCTCTTCCATGGAAATATTATATTCTTATTTTTAACATGCCAGCAGCCCTCTTAAGGAGGTAATAGAGTTTGCGCCAATGACACAATGAATGAACACAATGGAAAAGCTGGAGTTTGGGAATTTTTGAAATACTTAAAAAGAATGATACTGCTGAGACTATAACCAAGTTAAGCCCAGAAAAGTTATCTTTTCTCTCCTCATAGACAATGAAAATGTACAGAGCAATATCAATGAAGGATACGGCATGAATCTTTCAACAGCATAGAAGGTCTACACTATGTAGACTTATGTCTACACTCAATGGTCAAGTTGAGAGAGCAAAGAATTTATTAAACTGAATTTAATGAACATTTCTAGTATATTAGTGATTCATTATTCATTCACCTACCCATCCAATGTACTGAGAATACTACATGCCAGGCAAAATGCTAGCTAGGCATTAAGGGTGTAAGGATAAATAATACTGGAAGAAAGGCAAATAATCCAGTGTGGCTGGAGTAGAAGGAACATGGCAATACAAATCAGGCGATGTTTCTATTCATTCATTCAGCCTACCACTCAATCATCCAACAATTACTGAATACCTACTATGCACCTGGCTAGGGGCTATGGATACAAAATCAAATTCAAGCATAAACTTGTCTTACAAAGTATTTGACTAAAAGGCTGAATATTACCTGTGTAAGAGCTAAAATATTGTCTATGTATAAAAGGGACTTTTTTATCTGGATCTTAATAAACATATTAAGACCTTATCACCAATGCCCAAAGGAAAAATCCTCCATTCAACAGAAAGCAGACAATCCTTGTCCAACAAGGTTCTTGGCACATTTCATACATTCAATAATGATAACAAATACTATTAATATTATTACTCTTGCATAAGGCCTAATTCTTCATGCACAAATATGCCATTGAGCCTCATTTTCAGGAACATGGGCCACTTTGTCATTTATTCAATAAGTACTGATTGAGCACCAACTATGCAAGGGGCACTGTTTCAGACACGTGGGATGCAATAGTGGACAAGGCAGACAATGATCTGTGCCCTCAAAGAGCTTATGTTCTAGTGGGGAGAAGCAGGCAATGATAATAAACAATAAATAAATTGTAAAGTATGTTAAGAAGTGATAAAAGCTATGGAAAAATAGTGAAGATAAAGGGGGTGAGGAGTACCAGGCTGGGACCAATTGCATTATTAAAAAGGATGGTCAGAGAAGGTCTCACTGACAAAGTGACATTTGAACAAAGATTTGAAGGAGTTAAGGAAGCTAGCTACACAGATAAATGGCAGGAGAGCAGAACAGCCAATGCAAAGGCAGGAATATCTGAAGAATAGCATAAGGTCAGTGCGGCTGGAAGAGAGTGGCTGATGGGGAGGGTAGGAAGGAATGCAATCAGGGAAGTGATGAGAGACCAGATTATCGAAGGCCTTATAGGCCCTTAAGGACTTTGGGTTTTACTCTGAGTGAATTGTGAGCCTTTGGAGGGTTCTGAGTAGAAGAGTCATATGATCAAACTTATATTTTTAAAGGACCATTCTAGTGTTAACATTTAGAATAAACTGAATAGGGAAATGCAGGGAGACCACTAACAAGCTATTGTAGTAATCTGGGAAGAAGATGATGGTGGGTTGGACCAGGGTCACAGAAGTGGAGGTGGTGAAAGATGGTGAGATTCTGTATATATTTTGAGGGTAGAGTTGCTATCAATGGAAAAAAAAAAAAAAGGAAGGCTGTTGAAAGAACAGATTTAGTGGTGGAACAATTCAGGTCTGGACAGTTGAACTTCAGATATCTAATAGTCAACCATTTTGAAATATTAAGTAGAAAATTGAGCCTGGAGATTAAGGCTACAGGCATTCTCTTCAGTCTATGGTATTTTGTTATGGTAGCCCTCTCAAGGTGACACAAGGGAGCTACCCTTCTATCCTTCTGGTAGAAGGTGCTGGCTCACTTGGTGTTGTCTAGGTTACTTCCTTCTATTGCTAGATCAGGCAGTCAGTAAATGATGGGCCTATGTTGCCTTCTGCTATTGGGTGGGGTAGAAGTGGGATGCAATGCAGGAACCAGTTAATGTTCTTACCAGTTTTTCCCTTCTTTTTTGAATTCCCATTGATTACCTCTTGTATTATTTCCAGGGACTAAGGTTGTATTTAGAGAGTAGCAGGAAGAAACCAGCTTATCCAGACTTAAGTCCATATACAATCTTTTACTTAGCAAAGGAGTTTATTTACAGAAAATTAAAGACAAGTGGGATGTCTCATAGTGCCCATAGTACCTAACTTAGTGTTGGACATCTAGTGGAGGCCCAATAAATACCCCCTTGCTTTAAAATCAAACTGAACGTCAGTAAATGACTCATAACTTTCTATAGCTCACTCCCCTAACACTCCAATAGGTATTTCACGTGGTTACTTAACTCTAAGCATAAGCTCAGTCCCAGCCAAAGCTTTGGGACCATGAACTGACAATCTGTTTTGATCAGAAAACTTAAAAGAGCTGCATGCTAACAACTGAGTATGAATAACTGCCCCTGATCTTGCTTTAATCTTTTACCCTGGTCAAAGTTGCTGAGACCTTGTCATATACTCCCATTCTAGCAATTAGGCTCTATCCAATTACTGCCTAACTTCTGTGGGCTGACTTAATCCAATGATGTATATTGCAATTTCTTTCCCACTGGGGTCCTGTTCTGGTCTTAGGTCTTCAGACCTTGGGGTAGTATCCTTACTGTTGTATCACCACGATCATGCCTGGTGGCCTGCCTGAACATCTATCTAATGCTTACTGCTATACTTTCCACCTGCCATGCTCTACCTAATATAAAATTGTCTGCTGCTATTGCACCAGCCTGATACCAACTGCCTGCTAACTGCTTGCTGCTAAGACTTACACTAGGCACCTACCTCAAGAGACCAGCAGAGCTGGGAGTAAGTTGCCAAATAAATATAGGATGACTAGTTAAATTTTAATTTCAGAAAAACAACATGTTTTTAGTATACATATGTCACAAATGCTGCATGGAACATACTTATACCAAAAACTTATTTGTTTATTTGAAATTCAAATTTACCTGGGACTCCTGTGTTTTTATTTACTGAATGTGGCAACCTAGCTAAGATTATGAAAACCAGAGCTCTCAGGTTCTTAATATTTGTATTCAATATGTTGTTTTCTTCAGATTTTAAGGTGAGATCTGTATTTATTCAAATTGTTAGCAAGAAACAAAAGTACCATGCAAATGAATTTAAAATAATGTTTTCATTTTCCATTTTTAAAATAAGAAACTGAAAAACAGACAACTGCTTGTGTCCTTTCAGGCACTCCTCAATTAATTCATTGTAGGTAACTGTGCAAATAGAATTGCACATGGTTCCAGACTGAAAATTGAAAATTAATGAAAGAGGTGAGGGGCGAGGCTTGACATCACATTTAAGAGGAATGTTTTATATAACCAGTGAGGTTCATTTCATTTTATATAGCAATCTGATTGATGAGACAATTGGTCAGGGCACATAAATGTCACCTCATCACTGTGGTCCTAAAAAGCTACATGTGCACATATTTGGAACAAAACAAACTACACTTACAGCTCAGATTCCAACTCTGGAAAAAGATTAAGGGCTACAGACTTTTCCCAAAGACAATGGTCCGTGAGATTGTGACATAATTCCCTTCACCAAAAGTATCTGAAAATATCCTTCACTTTTATAATTGTTGGAGAACACCTGGTAGAGAAAACATTTTACTTTTGAAAGATAGACAATTATCATTTAAAAATTCCCAGCGTTTTATTTTCCTTTTTCCATAATTAGAGAACAATTCATTTTTAAACCAGATTTCCTTTATTCTGGAAAAAAATATTACAACATTCCCTTTAAATTATGTAAATATAATGCAAGTACTCTACCATTGTTCTTAGGTAAGGGTGTAATTGGACATTGCCATAGAGTAGGGGAGGAGGACTTGGCAATGGCTTAGGGTTTTAGTACTCTTACTGAGTGATAGTAGATATTGTCCCTCATATCATGGCCATGCGTACTGATTTGCATCCATAATCTTATGTAGGAATCAAGAATCATTTTGGAAGAATGCAGGGTAGAATTTCTACCTTCCACCACCTTACAATTCAAAAATACAGGAGTAAAGCCATTTGGATGGTTGAGGTGGCACCCATCTGAGGCCAGAGAACAGAAGACAAAAGGGGTTCCTGGGAGAGAGAAGAAAGTCTGAACGTGACCCAAATGACACTAGAAATCAAGCTAGCTCTAGTTATGGTGGTGGTTGATGTATCACGTTTGTTGGCTTAACTATATTAATGGTACAGTTATACTCTGGAGAAAACAACTGAGTCATGTGCATGTGTGTGTGTTTGTGTGTGTGTCTTTATGAGAGAGATCATCACAAGTTATAAGACTTGAGGACCATGCCAATTAAGTTGAACACCTGGAGATGCTCATAAGACCAGGAAAAGGAGCATATTATCTTTTATTCCAAGGTTCCAATGGTGTAGCAGGGGCAACAGCAGCCCTGTCAGTGGGAATCAGAGATCTAGAGATCCTAGACCTTCTGTGTAAAACAGTAGTAGCAATAAGAACATTTCACAGTTTGTTTAGCCTTCAGCAATGAGTAAGAACATTCAGGATTAACCCTTTGGGCTGAGAACTCCTGGGACCTTTGGAACTTGCAAAGGACAAGTTCCGAGGGGAAGGTGTAGAAAGTTCAGACTTCTTGAGTATTTGTGTGAATAGAGGTTCAGGGTCATTATAATCTAAAGAAAAAATAGAGGGGGAAAAGGTAAAGTGCACTTGTTCTGGAACCACAGAGAGGTGAAATCTGGGCTTTTTGATTGTTCTGGATGTCTTACTTTTCTAAAGGGTAGAACCCTTTACTCAGTGGCACTATCATTTGCATTCTCCTACCTACCACATCCTGGGCAGTGCTTAGGCTACCCTAAGAAAGGTAGTCTATACTTGGCTTTGCCACAGAAAAGGGTAATTTAAATGATCACGGGATCTGTACTTAGAGGATAGTTGACTTATGAGAGCAGATTAAAATGTGTTCAGAGTCATTGTACAGAAGGATGAAGATTGAGAAGGGATAGGTTGAAAATCTTTGTAACTGTAATATGGACAAAGTAAGCCTAAACTGGTTAACAAAATCAGAGAATACCAGGGCTAAGTCTGGGAAGAAAATCAGCTCCCAGCCCAGGGCAAATTACCGTTCAAAGCCAAAATCAGTCAAAGGGAGAAAAAAATTGAGAGAAATCCATGTACTGCCTATAAGCAGTCATCCACTTCTGCTTGACTGTGTCTCTCGCGACCCAGCTGCAAAAGAGGGGCCCCACCCAATCTCTCCAGTCCAGATATGCCGTCACTCCCCCTTGTAATTACCTATTGATATGGAGATGGACTACTTCTCTCCACCCCTTGGAAACACCTATTGATATGAAGATGTACTATGGCCAGGAAAGAGATTCAGGAAATATTGCAATTTTACCCACAGCCCACCCCTCCAGAAATCTCACCTCACAATCTACTCACTCCCATCTTCCACAATAGCCCCATGTGAGAAAACTAGAGCACTGTAACCAGACTAATAACATATAATAACAACAGCAATAAACTCATGATGATCCTCAAGCCAGAGGATTCAGCTAGGTTCAAAGTCCTATGGAGATTAAGTCTTTAGTTTGTCCATTCCACCAGCAGTCAGTAGCGGAACAGGTAGGGAGTTCAGAGCAATCATCATGTGGCAGCTGCAGCCAGGGAGCGGGTCCAGGCCACAGGGACTGCAGAAGAAAATAACCTTAAGGGTGATAATAAACATGTTTTAATGACACCAGCATAGGCAAATCCTGTCCATCAGGTAGAATACATGCAAGGGAGTGGTCCTGAGATAGGACAGTGGCAGGAATGGGATCTTTTCCTGATCTATTATACTAGACCTTCACCCCTGTCCCTGTGAGAGTTACAGATGGGTCAATATATAGGGCTATGGGAGGTACATGCACTGTCCATAAAGGTAAAACAAAACTTCCCCATAAGATGCCCTTAACACCCAGATATTTTGGGCACACTACTGTGAACTTTGGGGGCCACTCGGCTCTTACTCCAGGAACATACAGGAGGTCAGCTTCCAGGCCTTTTCCCCAAGGTGCCAGAAGGGCCAGCCATGACTGGTCCATGTGTTAAAATGTCCAGGGCCACATCCACTCAACAGAATCTCCAGGGTTTAATGCAGTTGGGACAGGCAGCAGGATGTTGCTCTGCTGGACATATCCTGGTTTCAATTACTCCTCTTTGGTTTGTATATACAGTTGTATAGGACAGGCAGCAATGTTTGTTAGCATGTTCACAGGGCTCAAGGCTCCTTTTTGGAACTTATCATTCAAATGCCATAGCACTGTCCATAAGCAAACTGACCAGCCCTATAGACTATTGGGGCTTGACTTCAGGCCAGATTTCAACAAACTGTTATACCTCTCTATCAGGCCTTTCCTGGTAGGGTTATATGGTACATGAAACTTCCACTTTACGCCTAATTGCTGCACCCATTCTTGTAATGCATGTCCAGTAAAGTTGGTGCCTTGATCATTCTCAATCACCTGTGCTAGCCATAATGCAAAGAGACACTCTAGGCCCCTTTTGGTGGTTTGCTGATTTGTAGGACATGCAGGAAAAGCAAACGACAGTCCAGTAGCTGTGTCCAAACAAGTCATGACATACCGATAACCTTCTGATATGGGTAGAGACCCAATATAATCTATCGACACCTGAAAATGGGTATTGGCCCCTTTACTATTGTCCCATGTTTCTGCAGGACTGGTATAAGTCCTTCTTAGAGCATATAAGGCACTCCTTCCAGGCTCTGCTGGCTTCTTCAAAGGTCAGTGGTAAGCCCCACCAATGGGCTACAGCCCACATTGTCTTTTGCCCCACATGCAACAAACATTGAGATAACCATTGGGCTACATCAGAGGCAGGCTTTCCTTCCAGACAACGTTCCTGGGCCAATTCATCTGCTTCATCATTTCCTGGGGATGCCAGTGGCAAATGACCTGTCACATGATATACTGTAACTGTTTTAATCTTACCACAGGCCCATAAGTCTTGCCACAGTTCTTGCCCCCAAAGGGGCAACCACCCAGTTGGCATGGTACCATGTCCATAGCCACAGGCAAGCCATGATAGATGGCCCAGCTGTCAGTGCAGACAGCTATGGGGGAAGGCTCCTGGGTGATCACAACCCATACTGCCTGCAACTCAGCCCACTGACTGCTCTTCCCTTCTCCATCCTCCATCCATATTGTCTCAGTCTTAGGATGGAAAGCCACAGCCCTCCACTTAGGGGGCTGCCCACAACTGGAGCCATCTGTATACCAGGCATCTTCAGGTATATAGGCTTTTCCCTTCTGATAAGGACTCTCGGCAACCATTACCTTAAAAGCAAGTTCTTCCTGCTTTCCACTGGTATATGTCACTGGCCCCAATAAGCACTGGAGTTCACCACTTGAGGGGCTATTGGAGAGGGCCCTATGCTGCTGTAAAAATGCACCCCATTTGGCCAGTGTAGGCATCTGTTCCATGCACTCCGTGGCCTTTGGGTTCAGTCTCACACCAACCCTGCAATGGGATAAGTGGTTATTACCTTAGTCAGAGCTGTTCTGGTGATGGGCTCTGTAGCCAGCAAGGCATGGTACACAGCAGCCAGTTGTTTCTCTGTCAAGGTGTATCGGACCTCTGCCCCTTTCCATAGTTGTGACCAGAATCCAATAGGTTGGTATGTCCATTCAAGCTACAGCCAAAGGCCCCATCCATAACCATCTTCAGTTACATGAACATCTACCGCACAGGGCCTTGATGAGTCTATTACACTCAAGGCCTGTATGGCCTTGACTGCTCACTTAGCAACAGTAAAAGCAGCTGCACATATTTCCTCCCAGTCCCACCTTCCATACCAACTGGTATAAGGGCTTCAGAATTTGTGCCAAGTGGGGGTAAATACTCTCCAGTAACCCAAAAGACACAAAAACTCTTGTAATACTGCTACAGTGGTAGGGGCAGAGAAAGCCTGGACCTTTTCTATGACTGCTTCTGGGATAACAGTAGTTTTACTTGGCCAGACTACCCCCAAGAACTTTACAGACAAACCAGGTCCCTGAACCTTGGTGCTGTTCACAATCTATCCTTTCTCCTGTAGATGCTACCGCAGTCTAGGTGCTTCACCTTCTAAATCTGCAAGAGAATCAGACATGAGCATATCATCAATGTAGTGATACGGCTGCACTGTTTGCAGTTTCTTCCATGTGACCAAGTCCTAGGCAACAAGTCCATGAGAAATGGTGGGACTGTGGAGGTATCCCTGTGGAAAGACAGTGAATGTCCACTGCCAGCCTTCCCACATGAAGCCAAACTGTTCCTGGCTTTCCTGTGCTATGTCAATAGAGATAAAAGCACTAGCAAAGTCTACTACATAATAATACATTCCCAGCTCATGGCTGAGTGTGTCCAGAATGTCTGCTATAAAGGGGACAGCAGCATGCAAAGGGGGTGTGACTTTATTCAATTCTTGTAGTCCACAGTCATATGCCAGGTGTCTGACTTTCTCACTGGCCACACTGGGGAATTAAAAGGACTATGAGTGGGCTTTATGATGCCCACCCTCTCCAACTCCTTTAGAATTTCTCCAATTTCCTTGTGCCCCCCAGGCAATTTATACTGCTGAGTATCTGTCACCCGCCGAGGTATAGGCAGAGCTACAGTGGGTGCTTAGCATGTCCCCTCAGAACTGCCTTTACCACACATATCCTCAGTCTGAACTCACCTGCAGTGGTCTGTAACCACAGGCCCTGAAGAATATCTACCCCCAAAATATATTCAGGGATGGGAGAAATGTACACAATATACTCCTTTGGGGGGGGGGGGGGATTAAACACTTATCCCCAATGGGATTTTGGCTTTCTTCACCCTAATTGCCTTACCACCATAGCCATCTATCACAGCAGGGGAAACAAAAAACATTCAGGGTTGCCATAAATCAGAGAACATTCAGGTCTTGTGTCCACCAGCACCAGGACACAATGAATATTTAATGGGGACCAATGAATTGCTAATTATACATGTGGCCTTCAGTTCCCACCACTTCCCCCAAGGTGGGGGCCTTGAACACTCCCTCAGTCAAACTGCAAGGCCTAATCATCCTCCTGTGGGGGTGAGGGCCAAGGCAGAGGCTGAGTACCTCCCCCCAGGCAGTCTTCAAGGGACACAGGCCAGACATGCGGCTTTGCCTCCAGCTTTCGTGTCCTAGGCCTCTGTGGCTGGAAATGCTGCTCTGGCGTTAATTGGTGCCACAGTTCTAACAAGATCCTATTGGGCTGTCCATCAGGTTTTTCTCTCACTAACCCCGCCTTTATCAAATCAACCCACATATGGGTCCTCAAGGCCCTTTGTACCTCTCTTATCAGTTGTAGCCCATACTTCTTTCTGGGCTCTTATTGTTTCAACCTCCCCCAGACCTGCTAAAGTACGAGTAGCCCTTCTTATTGGTTGACCTATGTAGAGGGACAGAATAGTTACTAGGGAACCAAAGAGAGATGGTGGAGCTGTATGGAGCACCAGATTTCTCATTCCTACAGTGGAAAACTTCTCATAGGGGCCCTGGGGGGTCCATATCATGAATGATATTTTTCATGCCAACTCCCGTAACATCTGCTGGAGCTCTGCATATATTTTCCAGCTAGTGGGTAAGTAGAGTAAATCACCCTGATTAAGCCAAACTGCCCTGATGGCTGCTGTCAGCCAATTCAAAAGCACCTGATTCTTTGAGGTGTGATGGACACTTTGCAAGGACTGCTGGAAGGAAGGGTGAGTCATCGGGGAAGCCAGTCTACCCATTTCAGAACCTGACATAACGTTTTCCACCACCATATACCAGAGATGCAAAAGCCATGTAGGCAGAGATTCCCAGGGCTTCTGCTGAAACTGGATGCTCATGTCCACCAGCTCATCCTGGGTATAGAGGAAGAGCATGGAGTGCTCCACCACCTGGAGATGGGGCTGTTCCTCCCCGAGGAGCCCATGATTGTTGCATTTTTATCTTCTTAATAACAACTGGGTGGGCATTTAATACAGGAGTGGCCGTGCCTTGGGAAGTAGCCTCGGCAGCAATTCAGCCCTTGGCCCCACCCCCTCATCCTCTGCCGACCTCTCCTCTACCATCTCTGGGGCTAAAGGAACCACTCTTTCCTCCCCCTCCCCCACAACCTCCTGCAACACGGATTCTCCTGCTGCCTCCTCCCTCACTGCTAACATATATTCCAGGAGCATGACCTGTCTTCTCAACAGTCTCTCTTTGTTAAGGGCATCCCATAGGTCAATATCCAGCTCCTCCAAATGATGCTGAATTGTGTCTCTCTCCTCATTAACCCTTTCCATTGTCTCAAGAAACAAATATCCCACAATCCTGGCTGCTACATAGCCACTCAGGGCCTCTAAGCTGTCTTCTATCTCACAGAGGGCTGATTCCACAGCTTCTGGTGTCTCCACCCTTCCCCAATTTTGGGGAAGGCCCCACCCATCTAGGAGGTGCTTTACCCTAAACCAATTCCCCACTAGGGGCTCCCCAATTATAAGACCAATGGCTAGGGATCTCTCAGGTAAAGCTGCACCCTCCATTGCTGCAGCCATTGGGGCCTCCCCACCATCCACAGGGGGGTTCCCAGGTATTTCCCCACCATCTCTAGGAGCAGCCTGCCCAAGAGTCGCACCAATGAAGATAGATTTCAGGTTCAGAGGTCCTGCCAACTACCACCAGATGTAACTCCAGGGGGTAAATAAGTTCCCATCCCAGGGCAAATTACCACTGAAGCCAAAATCAGTCAAAGGGAGAAATTAAGTGGGAGAAACCCATTTGTTGCCTATAAGCAGTTGTCCACCCTTGTTCACCCATGTCTCTCATGACCTGGCTGCAAAAAGGGACCCCACCCAACCTCTCCAGTCCAGATATGTCCTCACTACCCCTTGTAATCACCTATTGGTATGAAGATGGACTACTTCTCTCCACCCCTTGGAAACATCTATTGATATGGAGATGCACTAAGGCCAGGCAAGAGATTCTAGAAATATTGCAATTTTACCCACACCAGGATTACAGGACAACATTGCTCTCCATACCCTACAACTTCAGAGTGGTAATTTTAGGAAACAGAGTTTCCTCTATGTTTAGCAAGCAATAAGTATTGTATCCAGCAGAGAGACAATGCTGAGTTGTATTTTTTTAAAACGCCAATTGATACAACTCTGTTCAAAAGGAGATTCCCTTAATTTGTGGTTCCTTTCTAGGCTTAGTAAGAAAGAGTGTGATGCTTGGTTAGTGACGACTTCTATGGGTATGCATCAGATAGAGTTGCATTCATGGTGCCATTGTTCACCATCCTTGACCAAAGCTTTAAGCTGAATTCAGCATGGAATTTCCCATATTCTTAGCAATCTGTATAATTTCAGATGTGCTTGTTTCATATATGATCATTTTTTAATGTATTAGGATTATTATTGAAAGAACTGTTGAGAGGAACAAAAAGATATTGGAACAAAAGATTTAGTAAGGTAAATTTTACCTATACAGAACTACCTTGCAAAAATTTTTAAAAGACCCCTTCTCAGAGATTTTTTTTTCAAAATGAAAGAAAAAGGCTGAAATTTTTACTTGGCACACCAGTGAATAAATCTCCTAAGGAGTTCTCTGAGGTATAAAAATCAAGGGACTTTAAGTAGTAGAAAGAGAAATCTCATGATGGTTATGCTAATGTAGGAGTGAAAATTTACTTTCTGATGAGTCCAGAAGTCTGTGGATGGGACTTAAAATAAGTCTCATTTTCATGGATCAGGAAAAAACCTTCATGTCTGGGAAATAGGTCATTCTAGGCTCATGGTCTTTAATCAACAAGTTTTTTGTTATTTGTTTTTTATTTTTCTGGTTAGGACCAACTGTGGTGAAAGTCAGAATTCAGTTTTGATCGTTACTAGGCAAGTACTGCCGTAAAGAATGTTCTTGCTCCTTTCCCAACTGCCCATTTGGTGAGATAATCCCTTCTCTTCTGCGTGAAATACAAACAGGCTAATTGTTTAGATAAGATTCTTTCTAGCTCAAAGTGCTTTCTAAAGCAAAGCAAAAACCATGCCTCCTTCGATGCTCTTTCAGTTTGAGTCAAAATAGCTTTGAAGGCAAAGCATCTCAGTGAAATAGTCTCTCTGAGGCTGACTTGTGTCCAGAGCAAGTTGGGTCAGTGCCTAGGTTACTTGTGCTATCTACACCCATGAGGATTTGCCCAGCCAAGTTCACCCCCATCCAAAAGTAAGAGGTCATTTTTTTTTTTGATCTTCTTCCTCAACAAGTCCCTATGCCCTTGAAACAATTTGCTTCCTCTCTGCATGGCAGTAGGCATACAGTGTATCCCACCTATGGAGAGAAACTCTATACCACCAAGACAAGATCGTGTTCCCTGTGGAAAGGATAGGAGCTCAGAACTATACTCCATGAATGAGTGGTTAAGGGAAGCTTCCTGGAAAAGAGGCAGGAAGTAAATAGAAAGTCTTGGTTCTATGGCACTATGGATGAGGGTATATAATCCATGTGACTTGCAGTGGGGAGGGGTAATACTCTCTCACCCCACTGATTTTGTACTTGGCCAATGAGATGTGAGTGGAAAGGACATACATCACATTCAAGCAGAAGTCTTAAGCTAAATTGCATAGTATGGCTCTGATTCTTGCTCTTTTCCTTCAGCCATGAATGCAGCACATCTGAGAGACTGCTCCCTCAGACTGGGTCTCAGAATGAGAAAATGCATGAATTGAACTCATAACCTGGACCAGACCCAGACCCACCAGGATGTAACTTGAACAAGAAATAAATCAATGCTATAAGCCACCAAGAGTTTAGAGTTGTTTGTTACTACAACAGAGCTGACAAATATACAAGGAATGCCTAGGCTGTGTCCAGAGACAAGGTACAAGGGGGGAGGAGGAGACATGGGAGAAAAGTACATTGCAATCATTTTTTTCCCCAGTTCTCAGGATCCACTCACAGAAATTCCATGTCCTGGTATCATAACACTCATAAGAACTTTCATTGCTGCTCCTAGGACTAGGGCTTTACGATGTCTCTGGGGGATCTAGTATTCATTCACTGGGGGAATTCCCTGTTCCTTGGGTCCCTGTAGATAAAGTGAAGGTGCTTATGGCCAGGATTCTCACCTAGCCCTGGTTGGTTTGCTCACTACACACGTGTCAGCAATACGTTGTTATTGAATCTATATGAAGAGCGCTGACCAGTGCTCTGGGTGACACAGTGGTATGGCCACATGGATGCACGGCTGCAGGAGGGCAGAGACTGGAGTAGTGGAAATGCCAAGGATAGAGACTGAGATACTATAGGGCAGAGAGGCCCAGAGGAAGAAACCGGCTTGCTGCATGCAGACTCACTCTGAGTGGATGGGATTCTACTGATTGACCTGCCACCATGGGAATATGCTGAGTATAAACCCTTTCACCCCAAGAACATTCTGTTATCACTTTTTGGTCTCATTGAATCCATAGTCAACTTGTCCAGGGCAGAAACCCATTGGAAAGACAATGGGTGATATTGGCAGGATTCACTAATGACCAAGGCAAAGAACAGGCTGCCCTTATGGGAGGGGTGCTTCAGCAGGCTGCCCCTGTGAATGGGGAGATGGTGGATTGTCCCCCAGTGGGTATGTGGTCTGAGATGGCTTGCCTCCTAGAGGGTTGGGCCCTACCCCAGGACAGGAGGCAAGAGGAGGTGATACCTGAGGCAGTAGGTGTAGCCCTTGGTATAGTAAGGAGGTCCTTTGAGAAAAAGAGTGCCTGTAAGGCAGTGGGGACTGTGGGTTGGCTGCTCCTCACAGTATTAAAAAAGTCTACAGATGAGAAGGACATGCTCCTGAAGGAGACACAAGAAATGGCAACATGAGAACATGACCTGTGAACTGCTGTGGATTCATTAAAAAAATGAAATGGCATTGATACAAGACAAGGTAGCACAACAACGCTGACTGCAAGGTGCTGTTGAGGAGGTAAAATATTTGTTGGTGACTGAAATGGCATCACTGTGAGGTACTGTGGAAAAGGTCAAGGTCATGAAGGAAAAGGATGGACCCCTACAAAAAGCACAAGAAGAGACAGTGTGAGAACATGAGCTGCGAGGAGGTAAAAGATTCCTTACAAAATGAGACAGCAGTGCTGCCAGGTGCTCTGAAGGAGGCAAAGGCCATGGAGGAGAAGGACATACTCCTGCTAGAAGCATAGGAAGAGGCAGCACGAGAATACCAGCTGCAAGGTATTGAGGTGAAGGTAAGACAGCTGTTAAAGATGGAGCTAGCATTGCTGTGAGGTACTACAGAAAAGGTAAAGGATGTAGGAGAGGAGGCACTTGTGGAGAGAATGTTGCCATCAGTCCCAGAAATGGAGGAGCCAGGGAAAGATGAAGGGGTGATGCCAGAGGCACTGGCCCCTCCTCTGTTGAAAATACGCACAGTAGTTGTAAAGAAAATAAAGAGACAGCAACCGAGGGTTCCTCCAGGAAAGGTGCAGCCCCCTCCCCAGGTTGTGGAGCACTCTATGCTCCACCCCTATACTCAGGCTGAGCTGGTGGATTTGGGCTCCCGGTTTCAGCAGAAGCACTCGGAGTCAATATCAGCTTGGTTCCTGTGCCTGTGGGATTTAAGGGTGGATGGAATTGTTCTGTCGGGGTCAGAGATGGGAAAGCTGGCTTCCCTCACAGTTCATCCTGCCTTGAGGCAGTGGTTACAAAATGCACATCAGACCCCAGGAAATCACTCCTTCCTCAATTGGCTTATGGCAGCACTTCATGCTGTGTGGCCCAATCAGGGTGATTTACCATCTACCCGTGCTAGATGGCAGGCGTATGCTGGGCTCCAACACGTGTTACAGGAGGTAGGCATGAAAAATGCCCTCTATAGTCCAGAGAATTATGCCCAGATGAGGAGCCTTTTACTGCAGGGATGAGAAATGTTGTGCTTCAAATGGCTCCAACATCCCTCTTTGTGCCTCTAGTGGCCATTCTCGCCCCTCGCTTACGGCAGCCCATAAGTGAGGTTACCTGTACAGTAGCAGACTTAGGACAGGTTGAAGCAATGAGAGCACAGAAAGAAATAAGGTCTGCTATTCAGAGGGAGAATTTAAAGGGTGCCGTGAAGGTTATGAGGACCCAGATGTGGGTTGATTTAATACAGGCAGGATCAGATGGAGGGAAATTAGATGCGAAGTCAAACAGCATCTTACTAGAGCTATGGCAACAAGTGTAACTGGAGCAGCACTTCCAGCCACTGAGAACGAAGAGGCAAAGGCCAGAGATAGAGCCACAAATCTGGCCTGTGTGTTGCAAGACTTCCTGTGGAGAGTGAACCAGCCTCGCCTGAACCACAGAGGAAAATGATTGGGGAACACAGTTTGATTGAGGGGAAGGTCAAGGTACCTGCCCTGAGGGACCAGGATGGGACCAGGGGCCACATATTGAAATATCTATCCTTTGGTCCCCAGTGAACATACAATGTGTCCTGGCTCTGGTAGACATGGGTTGAATGTTCAGATTTATGAAAACCCTGAGCAGTTTCCCAGGACCCCTGCTATTATAGATGGGTATGGGGGTAAGACTACCAGAGTGAAACAAGTGCAAATCCCTATGGGAAAAGGACATCAACCCCCAAAGGAGTATCCCGTGTATATCTTTCCCATCTCTAATATATTTTGGGGATAGATATCCTGCAGGGCCTATGGTTGCAGACCACTGTAGGTGAGCTCAGACTGAGGATATGTGTGGTGAAGGCAGTTCTGAGGGGACATGCTAGGCACCCACCCACAGCTTTGCCTGTGACTTGGCAGGTGACTAATACCAAACAACACAAATTGCCTGGAGGGCATAAAGAAATTGGAGAAACCCTCCAGGAACTGGAAAAGGTGGGTATTATAAAGCTCAACCATAGTCCTTTCAATCCCCCAGTGTGGCCAGTAAAAAACCCTCATGGCATACAACCTTGATTACAGAGAATTGAATAAAGTCATACCACTTATGCATGCTGTTGTCTCTATTGCAAACCTGATGGATACCCTCAGTCACAAACTAGGAACATATCATTACATTGTAGATCCTGCTAATGCCTTCTTTTCTATTAACATAGAGAAAAGAAGTCAGGAACAGTTTGCCTTCATGTGGGAAGGACGACGATGGACTTCCCCCGTCCTCCCACAGGGATACCTCCACAGCCCCACCATCTGACATGGACTTGTAGCCCAGGACTTGGCTACATGGGAGAAACTGCCAATGGTGTGGCTGTACCATTCTATTGATGATGTCATGCTCACGTCTGATTCTCTTCCAGATCTAGAAGGTGCAGCACCTAGACTTCTGCAACATTTACAGGAGAAAGGATGGGCTGTGAACAGCACCAAGGTTCAGGGACCTGGTTTGTCTGTCAAATTCTTGGGGGTCGTCTGGTCGGGTAAGACCAAAGTTATACCACAAGCAGTTATAGATAAAGTCCAGGCCTTTTCTACCCATACAACTGTAGCATTACTACAGGAGATTCTGTGTCTTCTAGGCTACTGCAGAGTGTTTATCCTGCACTTGGCACAAATTGTGAAGCCCTTATATTGGTTGGTACAAAAGGGCATCAGGTGGGACTGGGATGAGACGTGCATATGCCTCTACTACAGAAAATCAGGCAATCAATCGTGCAGGCCTTCAGTGTGATAGATTCATCAAGGCCTTGTGAGCTGGAAGTTCATGTGACTGAAGATGTCTGGGGTCATCTTATGGTTGGGGTCTATGGCAGCAGCTTGAAGGAACTCAACAACCTACTGGATTCTGGTCACAACTCTGGAAAGGGGCAGAGGTATGATACGCCATGATATAAAAACAACTGGCTGCCATGTATCATGCCTTGCTGGCTACAGAACCCATGACTGGAATGGGCTCGATAGAGGTAATAACCACCTATCCTGTCATCGGGTAGGTATGAGACTGGACCCAAAAGCCAAAGAGTGGTGTGGCACAAATGCCTACACTGGACAATTGGGGTATGCACCTACAACAGCATAGTGCCCTCTGTAGTAGCCCCCTGAGTGAAGAATTCCAACATTTATTGGGGCCAGTGACCTATATTAGTGAAAAGGAGGAAGGATTTACTTCAGAACCATTAGTAGCAGAGAGTCCTTATTGGGAGGGAAGAGTCCCCATATCCGAAAATGCATGGTACACAGATGGCTCCAGCCGTGGGCAGCCCCCAAAATGGAGGACTGTAGTTTTCTATCCTAAGACTGAGACAATATGGATGGAAGATGGTGAGGGGAAGAGCAGCCAATGGGCAGAGTTGCAGGCAGTGTAGATTGTGATCAGCCAGGAGCCCTCCCCTATAGTTGTCTGCACTGACAGCTGGGCTGCCTATCAGAGCTTGACCCTGTGGCTAACAACATGGTAGCATACCAATTGGGTGGTGGGTCACCGACCCCTTTTAAGGGAAAGAATTGTGGCAAGACTAATGGCCCAGTGTTAAACAGTTATAGTGTATCATGTGAGAGGTCATTTGCCACTGACACCCCAAGGAAATGATGAACCAGACATTGACCCAGGTGTGTTCACTAGTAGGAAAGCCTGCCTCTGATGTAGCCCAATGGTTACACCAGCATTTGTTGCATGCAAGAAAATAGACAATGTGGGCTGTAGCCCATCAGTGGGACTTGCCTTTGACCTCTGAAGAAGTCAACAGAGCCCAGTACGAGTGCATCGTATGCTCTAAAAGGGACTTACAGCAAGTTCCACAGCAACATGGGACAATAGCTAAGGGGCCGAAACTCCTCGTTAGGTGGCACATATATTTTATTGGACCTCTGCCCATGTCAGAAGGATATCAATATGCCATGATTTGTGTGGACACAGCTACTGGACTTCTGGTTGCTTTTCCTACATGTTGTGCAGACCAGCAGATGACCAAAAGACGCCTGTAGTGTCTCTTTGCTGCCTATGGCTGACCACAGGTAATTGAGAGTGATCAGGGCACCCATTTTACTGGACATACACTGCAAGAATGGGTGCGAAAGCTGAAGATCATATGGAAGTTTCATGTGCCATACAATCCTCCTGCAGCAGGCATGATAGAGAGGCACAATGGCTTAGTAAAATCCGGACTAAAGTCAGATACAAAGTCTGTGAGGATGGTCAGTCCGCTTATGGACTGTGCTATGGCGTTTCAATGAGAGACCCCAAAAAGGAGCCCTGAGCCCCATAGACATGTTAACACATATGGCTGCCTCCCCTATACAACTGCAAGTACAAACCAAGGAAGAACCACTGAAGCTGAGGTTCGTGCACCAGAATAATATCTTGCTGTCAGCACCAACTGCAGTGAACCCCAGAGACTCCATTGAGTGGATGTGGCCTTGGACCTTTTGACACATAGACCAACGATGGCTTGCTTTCCTGGCACCTTGGGGACAAGGCCTGGAAGCTGGCTTCCTGTGTATTCCTGGAATAACAGCAAAGTGGCCCCCAAAGGTCACAGTAGTATATCCTGAACAGCGAGAAGGTAGGAGCATCTTACCGGGGAGTTTTGTTTTATCATTATGGCCAGTGCATGCACCTCCAGTAGCACTATATATAGATCCTTCGGTAACCCCCACGGGGAAAGGAGTAAAAGTATAGTATACGAGACCTGGAAGGGACCCCCTCCCTGCTACAGTCCTATCACAGTACTACTCTCTTGCATACATCCTACCTTATGGACAAGACTTACCTATGTTGGTGTCATTAAAACATGTGTCTTATTGCCCTTGAGGTCTTTGTGGATTGGGCACACATCCTAGCAAATAAAAAAAACTGCTACTTGCTGGGGTGTATGGAGCTCCCTATCTTGTACCACTCCTAAGTGCAAGTCATGAACTCATCTGAGTAGAACTGGTTTTGAATATAGCTGAAATAACCTCCTCAGGCTTGAAGATTATTATAATTTTTGTTACCTGTATCAAAATTCTGTTGTATCTTAATTTTGGTTATTATCTCTATGTTGTTGTTATCCTCTGTTGCTGTTGTGGAATCTGGTTATAGTGCTCCAGCTTTCTTGCACAGGGACCATTGCGAAAGATTGAGGGCATGTAGATTGTGAGGCGAGAATCCTGGAGGGGTGGAGTGTGGATAAAGTGAAGGTTTCTATGGCCAGGATACTCACCTGAACCTAAACTACTTGATGATGTACCTGGCCTGCTGATAGGCTACTGCTTCCACACCCATAGGCAATAAGCTATTACTGACTCAGTCATTATATAAATCGCTCTGCCCAGTGCTCTGGGCAGAGGCAGAGACGAAGGAGGACTTTACACCTGCAAACTGTTGGATGAAAACGTAATTTTAGTACTTGATCAATCGCTGGGAAAACAAGTAGGATAATAAACCCTTTCACCCCAAGAATGTTCCATTGTCATTCCTCAGTCTCACTGAATAGTGAATTTCCCCAGGGCTGAAGCCCACTGGCCAAGACAGTCCCCTAGATGGGGACTGTGGATAAAATGAGAGTTCCTGTGGGCAGGATTCTCACCCGGCCCTGGTTGGTTAGCTCACTGCACACCTGTGGGCAATATATGGCTGTTGAGTCTATATAAAGAGCTCCACCCAGTGCTCTGGGCACCACATGGTGGTATGGCTGCAAGGCTGCAGGAGAGCAGAGCAGAGGCTGGAGTGGCAGCAGCGCCAAGGACAGAGGCCCAGAGGACAGCTGTGTGGGACGACGACTGTGCAGAGAGGCCCAGAGGACGGCTGTGCAGGACGACTGTGCAGAGAGGCCCAGAGGACGGCTGTGTGGGACAACTGTGCAGAGGGGCCCAGAGGACAGCTGTGCAGACAGAGGGGTCCAGAGGCAGAGACCAGCTTGCTGTATACAGACTTGCTCTGAGTGAATGGGATTTTAGTGACTGACCTGCCACCTGGAATTTCACTCCAAAGAACGTTCTACTGTCAATTTCTTTGGTTGCACTGAATCCATAGTGAACTTGCCAGGGGCTGAAACTCATTGGCAAGACAGGGACATTCATGCCAGTGGAGCTCTACATGAATAGATTTTTTTCTCCTACTACTAGTTTAACTGAGACAACAGAAAATCAAAGCAGAGTTGTCTTAGCAGTAGTGGGAAAAGGATGCAGTTACCCAGTACAACACCTCCAATGATTTATTTAAAGTTCATTTAAATGTTTACTGCCTGTGGGGAAGTTGGGGTTCCTATGGCCAGGATCCTCACTGAACTTAAACCACTTGATGATGTAACTGGCCTGTTGCTAGGCTACTGCTTCCACACTCATAGGCAATAAGCTATTATTGCACTATATAGAGAGCTCCGCCCAGTGCTCTGGGTGGAGGCAGAGGCACTAGTGTTTGACCTACTTCTGGGAGAACAAGCCCGGTAATAAACCCTTTTGCCCCAAGAATGTTCTACTGTCATATCTTTGGTCACATTGAATCCATAGTGAACTTGACCAGGACTGAAACCCGTTGGCAAGACACTGCCTCACAACACATCATTGCATCACTTATCACCGGAACATGCTACATATTTTTTAAATAGTCAGCAGCAGAAGCAGGTGAGAAGATGTCCTCAAGGTGTTACCAACAGCCAGTGAGGCCAATCAGCATAATAAACAACAGTTAAATTTAATATTATGCAAGCAGCTTCACAAATATGAACAAAACCTTTTTTCTTTTTATTAACATCTCTTCTCCTCTTTCCATTTCTCATTCTGGTGCTTCCACATAAAAAGTTATCATTTACTATCCTCCTATTATATGCCAGGCAATTTATAAAAGTAATTTTGGATCTTTACAACAACCCTTCAATATAGGCAGTGTTATTCTCAATTTACAGACACTTGTGGATAAAACGAAAGTTCCTTTGGCCAGGATTCTCACCTGGCCCTGGTTGGCTAGCTCACTACACATGTGTGGGCAATACATTGCTATTTACTCTATATAAAGAGCTCTGCTCAGTGCTCTGAGAGACATGGTGTCACAGCTGCAAGGCTGCAAGAGAGAAGAGCAGAGGCTGGGGTGGTGGCAGCATGGAGGACAGAGGCCCAGAGGATGGCTGTGTGGGCAGAGAAGCCCAGAAACAGAGACCAGCTTGCTACGTGCAGACTCGCTCGGAGTACACGAGATTTTAGTGATTGACCTGCCACTGTGAGGATAAAGTTGGGTATAACCCTTTCACCCGAAGAATGTTCTACTGTCATTTCTTTGGTCACACTGAATCCATAGTGAACTTGCCCAGGGCTGAAACCCATTGGCAAGACACAAAGTAACTTATTGTATAAGCTTACTAGTGCTGCTGTAACAAATTATCACAAATTAACAGCTTAAGACAACACCCATATATTATCTCACAGTTCTGTAGATCAGAATCCAAGTATGGCATAGCTGAACTTGGTCTTGTGCTTAGGGTCTCACAGGTTGAAATCAAGGTGAGGGCAGGGCAGAATTGACTTCCAACCTCCTTCAGCTTGTTGGCAGGATTCAGTTCTTTACAGTTGTAGGTCTGATTCGTATTTCCTTGCTGGCTGTCAGCCAGGAGCCCAGCTCAGCTCCTTAAGGCCCCTGCATTCCTCATCCCATTGCCTCTCCATATTCAACCCAGCAAAGGCAAGTCCAGAACATCTCATGTTTGAATCTCTTCTGCCTCCCACTTCCCTGCATCTCTCTAACATCAGCTGGAAGAAGTTTTCTGCTTTTAAGGGCTCATATGATTAGATTAGGCCCACCAGCACCACCCAGGTCTAAGGTCTGTAACATTAATTACTTCTGCAAAGTCCATTTTGCAATGCAAGGTAACATATTCACAGGTTCCAGAGATTAGGACATTGACACATTTTGGGGGTGTGGAGGGAGTATTATTCTGCCTACCACATTACCCCAGATCACATATTTAGCAAGTGACAGAGGTCAACATGAACCAGGTCTATTTTGCAGTAAGGCTCAAGGTCTTATGAGTCTACCCTGCCTTTTTAATATGGTGAATTTGTTAGAGCATATAATAAATGGGAAAACAGAGGAGGAAAAATGTCTTAAGCAAAGCAGAAATGTACTCAGTAAATAAAGTCTGTTTCCAATTTTCAACATGATTTATACCTCTGGAATAAAGTACTCAAAATAGTCCAAGTTGGAAATAAGTCAAAGTTGCTTCACTCCATATTCTGAAAGAGCAGTGAAAGTGTACATTAAATGTACATATACTTTTCACAATAAATGTAGATGAAAATTGCCAGAATCATTTCACTAATTCATCCGAGACTAAGTATGCTTCTTCCTGGCAGAAATGAAAACACTTTAAACACAAAACACTTTCTTAGATCCACTGTCTTGCCAGTGGGTTTCAGCCCCAGGCAAGTTCACTATGGATTCAGTGAGACCGAAAAATGACAATGGAATGTTCTTGTGGTGAAAGGCATTATACCCAACTTTATTCCCATGGTGGCAGGTCAATCACTAGAATCCTGTCCACTCAGAGCAAGTCTGCGTGCAGCAAGCCTGTCTCTGCCTCTGGACCTCTATACCCCTTGCAGTCATCTCAGTCTCTGTCCTCAGGGCTACCACTACTCTAGTCTGCTCTCCAGCTATCTGCTCTACTCTAGCCTTGCAGCCCTGCAGCCGTGCCATGTTGCCCAGAGCACTGGGCAGAGCTCTTTATATAGAGTTAATAGCAAAGTATTGCCCACACATGTGTAGTGAGCTAGCCGATCAGGGCCAGGTGAGAATATTGGCCATAGGAACCTTCACTATATCCACATCCACTATCAGTAGAAGGCAAAACAAGGGTTTCAATACACCAGCCACACACTGGCCGCAATCATCAGAAGTAAGCCAGGCCTCAGTATTTCGCAGAAGGGAGCACACTGACTCCCTGACAGAAGCAAGGTTTGTTTTCCCTCTTACCATGTGCTTGAATATAGCACCCACATTTATCTGGATCTGGGTACTGACAGAGCCTTGTCAGAGTTAAAAGTTGTAATGTATAGCAGAATGATGATTGGGGTCATAACAAATCACTTTTGCAGTTGAATCTGACTGCCACTAAAGCCTGACCACAAACAGACACACCTAAAGTAGGTGCTTAAGAAATGCTTGCTTATGACTTCACCAATGAATTCCCATATCCAGTGATGACTTTGTAATTTATTTATTCAGCATTTGTGTTAAGTATTTTGATGTGGTCATCACTGAGCGAGGCATTGGAGGTACCACAGTACATACAATTGCCTTTACTGAAAAAGCTCAGGGTTGACTTCCAGGAATATGGCGGCGTGAGCAGGGCAGCGGAAATCTTCTCCCAAAACCATATATATTTATGAAAATACAACAAATACAACTATTCCTAAAAGAGAGACCAGAAGACACAGGACAGTACCTAGCCTGCATCTACACCTGAGAGGACTCGGCACCTAGCAAAGCGGGTAAGATATGGAACCGCGACCCCGCAGGATCCAAGCACTCCCCCACCCCAGTGCACCAGTGGGAGGAGAGGATTCAGAGTGGGGAGGAAGTGGAAGTACAGGCCCATGAAATAACAAGCCCTGGTGATCTGCGCTGGGAGCACTGACACACATCGTACGGTGTATCAGAGATTGGAGAGACAGAAGGTGCAGGATCTGAGCTGGGGAATGCACCCAGGTCTTCTCAGACGGCTCCCCGGGACAAAAGAAAAGTGCGTATTTTTTTAGCGGTCTTAAAGAGACAGGGGCCCAACAGAGGAGCAGGATTGAGCCAGCACACTCAGCCCAGCAGGCTGGGAGTCCTGGGGAATTTCGGACCCCTTGGCTGGAGACAGGGAAAAAGTAGCCACACTGAAACTTCCCACAGAGATCAGCAGCCTCCCATTTGTTTCTGCCCCGGCCAGAGCTACAAAGGGCCGTGAGGAGCGGTGCGGCCGCAGCTGTGTAATAGTGGAGCAACAGCGCCACCTACAGCATCCTCACAGAATCTACTCCCGGTTGGCTTTTTTTTTCTTTTTTCTTTTCTTTCTTTCTTTTTTTTTCTATTTTCATTCTTTTCTTTCTTTTTTTCTTTTTCTTTTTAAAAGTCTTAAAGAGCCCAGCTGACATACGTGGCCCCTACCAGCAGCCACTTCTATCGCCATGAAAAGACAAAGGAATATGGTACAAACAAAGCTTACCCAGACCCAGACAACACCAGAGAGGGAGCCTGATGGGATGGAACTGCACAATCTTCCTGAAAAAGAATTCAGAATAAAAGTCACAACCATACTAATGGATCTACAGACAAATATGCAAAAGCTGAGGGAGGAAGTGAGGGAAGTGAGGAAAGACAATGCAGAAATAAGAAAAGCAATCGAAGGGCTTAGCAGCAGACTGGACGAGATGCAAGAGACTGTTAATGAAATAGAAATCAGAGAATAGGAATACAGAGAAGCTGAGGCAGAGAGAGATAAAAGGATCTCTAGGAATGAAAGAATATTAAGAGAACTCTGTGACCAATCCAAACGGAACAATTTTCGCATTATACAAGTACCAGAGGAAGAAGAGAGAGAAAAAGGGATAGAAAGTGTCTTTGAAGAAATAATTGCTGAAAATTTTCCCATGCTGGGGAAGGAAACAGTCTCACAGTCCAGGGAAGCCCACAGATCTCCCAACACAAGGGACCCAAGGAACACAAAACCAAGACACATAATAATTAAAATGGTAAAGATCAAAGATAAGGAGAGAGTATTAAAGGCAGCTAGAGAGAGAAAAAAGATCACCTACAAAGGAAAACCCATCACACTATCATCAGACTTCTCAACAGAAACCAAACAGGCCAGAAGAGAATGGCATGATATATTTAACGTACTGAAACAGAAGGGCCTCGAACCAAGAATACTGAATCCAGCACGATTATCATTTAAATATGACAGAGGGGTTAAACAATTTCCAGACAAGCGAAAGCTGAGTGAGTTTGCCTCCCATAAACCACCTCTACAGGATATTTTAAAGGGACTGCTCTAGATGGAAGCACTCCTAAGGCTAAAAAGATGTCACCAGAGAAAATAAAATCATAGCAAAGAAAGCAGACCATCCAAATATTAACTAAAGGCAAAGAATAAAACACCTAGTATATAAAGAATGGAGGAGGAAGAATAAAAAGGGAGAGAAAAAAAGAAACATCAGACAGTGTTTACAATTGCTTAACAAGAAAGTTAAGTTAGATTGTTAGATAGTAAAGAAGCAACCCTTGAACCTTTGGTAACCACGAATGTAAAGCCAGCAATGGCAATAAGTACATATCTGTCAATAATCACCCTAAATGTAAACGGACTGAATGCACCAATCAAAAGACACAGAGTAACAGAATGGATAAAAAAGCAAGACCCATCTATATGCTGCTTACAAGAGACTCACCTCAAACCCAAAGATATACACAGACTAAAAGTGAAGGGATGGAAAAAGATATTTCATGCAAACAACAAGGAGAAAAAAGCAGGTGTTGCAGTACTTGTATCAGACAAAATAGACTTCAAAATGAAGAAAGTAGCAAGAGATAAGGAAGGACATTACATAATGATAAAGGGGGCAGTCCAACAAGAGGATATAACCATTATAAATATATTTGCACCCAACACAGGAGTGCCGGCATATGTGAAACAAATACTAACAGAATTAAAGGAGGAAATAGAAAGCAATGCATTCATTTTAGGAGACTTCAACACACCACTCACTCTAAAAGACATATCAACCAGACAGAAAATAAGTAAAGACACAGAGACACTGAATAGCACACTAGAACAGATGGAACTAACAGATATCTACAGAACTCTACACCCAAAAGCAGCAGGATACACATTCTTCTCAAGTGCACATGGAACATTTTCCAGACTAGACTACATACTAGGCCATAAAAAGTACCTCAGTAAATTCAAAAATATTGAAATCCTACCAACCAACTTCTCAGATCATAAAGGTATAAAACTAGAAATAAATTTTAGAAAGAAAACAAAAAGGCTCATAAATAAACGGAGACTTAACAACATTCTCCTAATTAATCAATGGGTCAATGACCAAATTAAAACAGAGATCAAAGAATATTTGGAGACCAATGACAACAATAACACAAAGCCACAAATTCTGTGGGACGCCGCAAAGGCAGTTATAAGAGGAAAGTATATTGCAATCAAGGTCTATTTAAAGAAGGAAGAACAATCCAAAATGAATAGTCTAAAGACACAATTACTGAAACTGGAAAAAGAAGAACAAATGAGGCCCAAAGTCATCAGAAGGAGGGACATAATATAGATCAGAGAAGAAATAAGTAAAATTGAGAAGAATAAAACAATAGAAAAAATCAATGAAACCAAGAGTTGGTTCTTTGAAAAAATAAACAAAATAGATAAACCCCTAGCCAGACTTATTAAGAGAAAAAGAGAATCTACACACATAAACAGAATCAGAAATGAGAAAGGAAAAATCAGGATGGACCCCACAGAAAAACAAAGAATTATAAGAGAATACTATGAGAACCTATATGCTAACAAGATTGAAAACCTAGAAAAATGGACAACTTCTTAGAAAAATACAACCTTCCAAGAATGACCAAGCAAGAAACAGAAAAACTAAACAGACCAATCACCAGCAACGAAATTGCATCAATAATCAAAAAATTACCCAGGAACAAAACCCACAGGCCAGATGAATTCACTTCTGAATTCTACCAGATACACAGAGAAGAAATAACACCCATTCTCCTTAAAGTTTTCCAAAAAATAGAAGAGGAGGAAATACTTCCAAACTCATTCTATGAAGCCAGCATCACTCTAATACCAAAACCTGACAAAGACCTCATCAAAAAAGGAAATTACAGACCAATATCCCTGATGAACGTAGATGCAAAAATACTCAACAAAATATTAGCAAACCGAATTCAAAAATACATCAAGACGATCATACACCATGATCAAGTGGGATTCATCCCAGGGATGCAAGGACGGTACAACATTAGAAAATCCATCAACATGATCCACCACATCAACAAAAAGAAGAACAAAAACCACATGATCATCTCCATAGATGCTGAAAAAGCATTTGACAAATTCAACATCCATTCATGATAAAAACTCTCAACAAAATGGGTATAGAGGGCAAGTACCTCAACATCATAAACGCCATATATGACAAACCCACAGCTAACATCATACTTAACAGCGAGAAGCTGAAAGCTTTTCATCTAAGATCGGGAACAAGACAGGGATGCCCACTCTCCCCACTTTTATTCAACACAGTACTGGAGGTCCTAGCCATGGCAATCAGACAACACAAAGAAATAAAAAGCATCCAGATTGGTAAGGAAGAAATCAAACTGTCACTGTTTGCAGATGACATGATATTGTACATAAAAAACCCTAAAGACTCCATTCCAAAACTACTAGAACTAATATCTGAATTCAGCAAAGTTGCAGGATACAAAATTAATGCACAGAAATCTGTTGCTTTCCTATACACTAACTATGAGCTAACAGAAAGAGAAATCAGGAAAATAATTCCATTCACAACTGCATCAAAAAGAATGAAATACCTAGGAATAAACCTAACGAAGGAAGTGAAAGACCTATACCCTGAAAACTACAAAACACTCCTAAGAGAAATTAAAGAGGACACTAACAAATGGAAATGCATCCCATGCTCTTGGCTAGGAAGAATAAATATTGTCAAAATGGCTATACTACCTAAAGCAATCTACAGATTCAATGCAATCCCTATCAAACTACCAACAGCTTTCTTCAATGAACTGGAACAAATAATTCTAAAATTCATATGGAACCACAAAAGACCCCGAATAGCCAAAGCAATCCTGAGAAGGAGGAATAAAACAGGGGGAATTACGCTCCCTGACTTCAAGCTCTACTACAAAGCTACAGTAATCAAGACAATTTGGTACTGGTACAAAAACAGATGCACAGACCAGTGGAACAGAATAGAAAATCCCAACATTAACCCAAATATATATAGTCAATTAATATATGACAAAGGAGCCTTGGATATACAATGGGGAGATGACAGCCTCTTCAGCAGCTGGTGTTGGAAAAACTGGACAGCTACATGCAAGAGAATGAAACTGGACTACTGTCTAACCCCATACACGAAAGTAAACTCAAAAGGGATCAAAGACCTGAACCTGAATGTAAGTCATGAAACAATAAAACTCTTAGAAAAAAACAGGCAAAAATGTCTTGGACATAAACATGAGTGACTTCTTAATGAACATATCTTCCTGGGCAAGGGAAACAAAAGCAAAAATGAACAAGTGGGACTATATCAAGCTGAAAAGCTTCTGTACAGCAAAGGACACCATCAGTAGAACAGAAAGACATCCTACAGTATGGGAGAATATATTCATAAGTGACGTATCCGATAAGGGGTTGACATCCAAAAGAACTCACACACCTCAACAAACAAAAAGCAAATAATCCAATTAAAAAATGGACAGAGGACATGAATAGACACTTCTCCAAAGAAGTAATTCAGATGGCCAACAGGCACATGAAAAGATGCTCCACATCACTAGTCATCAGAGAAATGCAAATTAAAACCACAATGAGATCCTCACACCAGTGAGGATGGCCAACATCCAAAACACAAACAACAACAAATGTTGGCGAGGATGTGGAGAACAGGGAACCCTCCTACACTGCTGGTGGGAATGCAAATTAGTTCAACCATTGTGGAAAGCAGTATGGACATTCCTCAAAAAACTCAAAATAGAAATACCATTTGACCCAGGAATCCCACTCCTAGGAATTTACCCTAAGAATGCAGCAGCCCAGTTTGAAAGGGACATATGCACCCCTATGTTTATCGCAGCACTATTTATAATAGCCAAGAAATGGGAGCAACCTAAGTGTCCATCAGTAGATGAATGGATAAAGAAGAGGTGGTATATATACACAATTTAATATTATTCAGCCATAAGAAGAAAACAAATGCTACCATTTGCAACAACATGGATGGAGCTAGAGGGTATTATGCTCAGTTAAATAAGCCAGGCAGAAAAAGACAAGTGTCAACTGATTTCACTCATCTGTGGAGTATAAGAACTAAGAAAAAAACTGAAGGAACAAAACAGCAGCAGACTCACAGAACCAAGAACAGACTAACAGTTACCAGTGGGAAAGGGACTGGCGAGAATGGGTGGGAAGGGGGGGATAAGGGGGAAAAAGGGGCATTACGATTAGCAGACGTAATGTTGGTGGGGCGTGGGGAGGGCTGTACAACTCAGAGAAGACAAGTAGTGATTCTGTAGCATCTCACTAGGCTGATGGACAGGGACTGTAATAGGGTTGGTGGGGGGGACCTGATGAAGGGGGTAGTTTAATCACCATAATATTGCACATGTAATTGTAGATTAAGGATACCAAAAAAAAAAAGTTCAGGGTCTAGTTAGGGAATTAGGGAATGTGATGGGATTCTAGTGAATAAAAGGATAAGGATAACCTTCTCAAAGAAGGAATTAAAAAGTATCTGTTGAATATAGTAGTTGGAATCTTATTGAAAAGATGTGAGACGATGCTCAACATCATCAGCCATTAGAGAAATGTGAATCAAAACCACAGTGGGATACCACTTCACATCCACCAGGATGGCCATTATTCCAAAAAATTAAAAGTAAGAAGTGTTAGCAAGAATGTGGAGGAACTGGAATCTTCATACATTGCTGGTGGGATTGCAAAATTATGCAACCACTTAGGAATGTAGTTTGCCAGTTCCTGAAAAAATTAAACACAGAGTTACCATGTGACCTGGCAATTTCAGTCTTGGTGGAATTTATGGAAGTTCATTTAATGAAGTAAATGAAGTAGCAGAATATACATACACCTAGGTATATATATATATATATATATATATACATACCCAGAAGAATTGAAAACAGGCAAACAAAAACTTGCACACTTGTACATGAATCCTCATAGCATCATTATTCATGTTAGGCAAAAAGGAGAAACAACCCAAATGTCCATCAACTGATGAGTAGACAAACAAAAGTGGTATAGCCACATGAAATATGATTTTTCAATAAAAAGGAATGAAGTATTAACACATGCCACAACATAGATGAACCTTGAACACATAAGGGAAAAAAGCCTGATACAAATGACAAGCATTGTATGATTCCATTTACATGAAATGTGCAGAATAAGCAACTCTACATAACCTGAAAGTAGATCAGTGCCTGCCTAGGGCTGGGTTGTTTGGGAATTGGAGGGTGACAGCTAACGGGTATGGGGCTTCTATTTGGGGTGATGAAAACATTCTAAAATCATATCATGGTTATGCTTGGACAGCTCTGTGAATATACTGAAAACCACCAAGTGAATACTTTAAAAGGGTAAATTTTGTGGTATGTAAATTCTGTCTCAAATAAAGCTATTATTTGAAATATCTTTTGAACTCTTCTTATGAGCCAGGAACTTTGCTAAAGTATTTACAGGCATTATCCCACTTAAGTCTGACTATAAACTTGTAAGGAGGCTATGTTGCATTCCATTTCACAGTTCAGAAAGCTCTGGCTTAGAACTGGTTCCATATCACCCAGATAATCAGCAGTGAGCTAAGATTGAAACCCAGTGGCCTTGGCACAAGAGCCCTCTCTCTTATCCTCTGTGCTGGACTGAATAAACTCTTCTGGTCAGAGAGGCAACTTCGTGACACAGTGTGGGTACCACAGATGGGGAACTGTATTAGAAGGTACTTAAGGAGCAATGGAGGGGGCCATTGAATCTGGGGTAACACATCTGTGGTGGGCCTCCACCCAAGGCCATGTGACTTGTAGGTGTCAAAGACTTGCAACCTCTGGGGCTTCAGTCTCTGACTCCATGAAGGGAATATAATCAGAACCCCTCCTTCCTCTCTCTCAGTGTTGTTAATAGCAGCCAAAAAGAAAATAACTGTGGCCACTCTTGGAACCTGGCAAACACTGTGCATATGTTAGAGATTATTACATTCCATTCTTCAAATACTTTTATACAAAAGTCTGGAACCATGTGCATGAAAATTATGTATAAGAACAGTCACTGAAGTACTATAGG
>JAVSCE010010866.1:0-20136 GCA_032199065.1 Smutsia gigantea
ATAATAGAAAAATAAAATAAAATAAATAGAAATCACATGAAATAAAAAGCAAAATAAATAAATAAAAGGTGCTATGAAAATTTTTCTACAAAAAAAAAAAGCTTGACTTGCTAACCAGCATTTCCAGTGATCCCCTTATCACTAATTCACCACTTGAACTGGTGTTAGGGATAAAAGTTCAGAATTTAGACTCAGATGAGCTACATTAAGCTGTACAGCTACAACAGAACAGAGATGAAGAATGGAGTTAGATTGCCTGGGATTAAGTCAGCTAGCCACTTACTAGTTGTTTGCCTTAGAGCAAGTTACTTAATTCTCTGTGTCTGTTAACTCATTTTTTTGATAAGGATCCTAATAGTACCTACCTCATAGAGTTGTGAGCATTAAATGATACTGTACATGCAAAGTAGTAAAGTGATACTCTATACACAGTACTTAGTACATAATAGGTGTTCAATAAATATGACCTATTAAAAAGCGGGCTTAATCCATGAACATTTGTATTTACATTAAAGATAAATTCTGTCTTTAAGAATGCATTTTAGTACAAGATTGATGGTGGGGTGAAATAAGTATCTCTTCCGTTTAGAATTGAAATACCATTTTAGAAGCATATACTTTTGTGGAAAATAAGATATCTATACAAAAATTCCTGTATTCCCACAATTGTTACAATGTAATATCCTTAAATTGTCCTGTTACAAGCATCTGTCCCCAGATTTTCTCTTTATAACTATAATCAGTCCTTTGAAAGAATGTCAACATGTTTTTATTATCTTTTCACTGAATACCTAGATCCTGTGGCATATAAAAACATTGCATTTAATGTAGTAAAGATCTCTGGCCTTCAATAATTTATATTTGGAAACATTTTGGACCAGTTCCGACCACTGGATAAAGCAGTGAAATGGATCCCTCATTAGAGGTATAAATAAGCTTGTAGCTCTCAAGCTCTGAAACTGGTAATAAAAAAAAACAAGAACAAAGTATCTTTCCGTTCTGTCTTTTTTCTAAGGACAATTTTTTTAAATGTCTTTCTGTCCATTAGATATAACAGTAAAAAATGAGCTGTTCACATGACTGTCACTTGACTTTCTTACTAGAAATGTTTCCCCTCTTTCGTTCTTCCGAATATTTAGTGGTATGTTTGCTGACTATAGAATTTATTGGTGTTAATAAGGATTTTGATACTTTCTAGCATATTAGTCCTTCAGGTTCATCTCCCAAACTAATGTAGGACTTCACCTTTGAAAGCACTTCTTTTTGTTGTTGTTAGTTGCCAGTGAAAGCCTAACTATTTTCATGGTACCTAACCAGGACCTTTATACACATTATCTCATTTAATTTTTACAACAACTCTGTGAGAAGCATTATTATACCCATTCCTAGTTAAGAAAACTGAAGCTCAAGAATTAAGTTTTATAGCAAATAAAAAAGAGCCTGGATTCTGACTATGGCCTAATTGACTCTTGCTGTCTATTATTCTGTGGTTAGTGCCACATTGCCTTTCCAAACTGATTCTTATTTTAAAAATCTTGTTTATTTTGAAGAATTTACATACTTTTGTGAACATGAATGCATATATATGTGTGGAAGACAGAAAGACTACATTAAACTGCTAATAATGGTTAACTGCATGGTGGGTTTATAGGGGCTTATATTTTGTTTTCTTTGTATTTTCTATTAAACATGAACATATATTTGTATATAAATATTTTTCCCAGGGTCCATTTTTTTATTTTGGTATTATTAATGTACAATTACATGAGCAACATTATGGCTACTAGACTCCCCCTATTATCAAGTCCCACCACATACCCCATTACAGTCACTGTCCATCAGCATAGTGAGATGCTATAGAATCACTACTTGTTTTCTCTGTGTTGTACTGCCTTCCCCGTATCCCCTCCACTCCATTATGTGTGCTAATCGTAATACCCCTTTTCCCCCTTATCCCTTCCTTCCCACCCATTTTCCCCATTCCCTTTCCATTTGGTAACTCTAAGTCCATTCTTGCATTCTGTGAATCTGCTGCTGTTTTATTACTTCAGTTTTTTCTTTGTTCTTATACTCCACAGATGAGTGAAATCATTTATACTTGTCTTTCTCTGCCTGGCTTATTTCACTGAGCATAATACCCTCTAGCTCCATCCATATTGTTGCAAATGGTAGGATTTGTTTTCTTCTTATGGCTGAATATTATTCCATTGTATATATGTACCACATCTTCTTTATCCGTTCATCTACTGATGGACACTTAGGTTGCTTCCATTTCTTGGCTATTGTTAATAGTACTGCGATAAACATAGGAGTGCATATGTCTTTTTCAAACTGGGCTGCTGCATTCTTAGGGTAAATTCCTAGGGGTGGAATTCCTGGGTCAAATGGTATTTCTATTTTTGTTTTTTGAGGAACCTCCATACTGCCTTTTCACAATGGTTGAACTAGTTTACATTCCCACCAGCAGTGTAGGAGGGTTCCCCTTTCTCCACATCCTCACCAACATTTGTTGTTTGTCTTTGGATGCTGGCCATCCTAAGTGGTGTGAGGTGACATCTCATTGTGGTTTTAATTTGCATTTCTCTGATGACTAGCAATGTGGAGCATCTTTTCATGTGCCTGTTGGCCATCTGAATTTCTTCTTTGGAGAAGTGTCTGTTCAGCTCCTCTGCCCATTTTTTAATTGGCTTGATTTGCTTTTTGTTTGTTGAGGTGTGTGAGCGCTTTATATAATTTGGATATCAACCCCTTATCGGATATGTCATTTATGAATATATTCTCCCATACTGTAGGATGTCTTTTTGTTCTACTGATAGTATCCTTTGCTGTACAGAAGCTTTTTAGTTTGATATAGTCCCACTTGTTCATTTTTGCTTTTTTTTCCCTTGCCGATGGAGATACATTCATGAAGAAGTTGCTCATGTTTATGTCCAAGAGATTTTTGCCTGTGTTTTTTTCTAAGAATTTTATTGTTTCATGACTTACACTCAGGTCTTTAATCCATTTTGAGTTTACTTTTGTGTATGGGGTTAGACAATAATCCAGTTTCATTTTCTTGCATGTAGCTGTCCAGTTTTGCCAACACGAGCTGTTGAAGAGCTGTCATTTTATTTGTGTATTTAGTAATAAACATTTTTGTGTTACAAATTGAACTTAGTAATTGAAACATGACATTTCTAATTTATTACTTGTTTCAGATCAGTTGGCCTTATTCCCTCGGAAGTCTAATCACTATGATGTGGTAGTCGGTGTGTTGTCAGCTCGCAATAACCATGAACTTCGAAATGTGATAAGAAGCACTTGGCTGAAGCATTTAATACAACATCCATCATTAAGTCAACGGTAGGTTTTCTGAGTTGGACCTTGTCCAATTTACTGAGTAATTGTTCTGAAAAGCCTCTTCTTGGATAGCCAGAGAGGTTAATTCAGACATGTGGCTTCTTTTCCAGAGAGAACTGGCTTTCATTTTGCTTTCCCTCTGTATAGTTGAGTCCCAAAAGTGAATTTAACCAAGGTTTTAAGCCAAAAGATAGCTGGGGAGAATATATTCACTGGTTAGTCTGTTTATTTTTTTGCTTTGATTTAGAATAGTGATTCTTAAAAGATTCTTTTCCAAAATAGTTTTCTGCTTAGACGTGTTTGTGTCTAAAAATGCTTTTCACTGACTTCACAGAGACACACCTGATTTTTTCAGTTCTGTAGTATTTTTTAGTTGTGTGATCTGCAGTGTATATAACATGCCATGATTAGATGACTCAGTTATTGGTTAGGAGCCCAAAGCCTTAGTCATCTCTTCAGTGAGACCAGCCTCCGAAGAATATGTAGTGAGGTGCTAGTGAAGAGAAGCATGGACAGTTGGACTTCTAGTTAAGTAAAGACACTTAGGTGATGTGGCATGCTGAGAAGGTCCTCTCAGGCTTGCATTAAACTGGCATGTAGCTATACAGGCAAGTTGCAGTTGAGTTTTTCTTATCACCAGTAGTGAACATTATAGATTTTCTATCTTATTCATAGCAGCTTTCATTTCATTTTCAAGACCGATTTCTTTAGTTCATGATCAAATTGATAATAGAACCTATTACCCAGCAAATGAAAGGCTCCAGAATTGTTGCTGTCATCAGCACCACCTCTGAAACCGGCATGTCATATATAGTCTTTCCCATTTCAGAATATAATGACTTTACCAGGTGCTGAGATAAAAAACCTTACCGTTTGTGTTGTAAATGTGGAAGTCCCCCTTCTGGGTCTTTAAGGATCATTCCAATATGGCCACAGAAATTTCTCTGGGAGAGGCATGTGAAGTTAAGGATTTATTATGCTCACAGGTCCTAGAGAGGAAGGCACAGCACACCGTGCAGGGGCCCATACAAGATGAGCATCCAGTGAGTGGGCTCAACCAAGCCAGTGGGGAGCTGAGAGAGAGTGAGGACCATGGGCAAGTGCCTTTCCTGAGGGTCATCGTGGAGTATGCAAGCCAAAGGCTCAAGGGGAGTTCACTGTTGTGTTTGAATGTTGCGAATTCACAGTCATCAGGCAAGAAGGGACCAGCCTTATCACACTGGTGCACCTGGTCACTACTAGGCTCATGGCCTGTTTGTTAGGATGTTGAGTTATCAGGAAAATAGGAAGTTTAAAAAATTTACAATGTGGTGTTATCTTGATTCTTTTTTCTCTCATATGCCATGCCCAGTACACCAGCATATCTTCTTGGTTCTACCTTCAGAATCATACCCAGAATCCAGTTTCTTACCACCTTTACCATTACTGTCAGAACCACCATCCTGGTTCTGAGGCCACCAGTCCTTCTCACCTGGATTATTTCAGAAGGCTACTTACCTGAATTTTCTGCTTCCACCTTTGATCCCCTATATTTTATTTTCCATAAAGCAGCCAAAATGATCCTTTTAAAATTAGTCAGATTATATCAATTTTCTGCTTATTCCCTCTCCATTGACTTCCCTTCCTGCTTACTGTGAAGTGCTGAGTCTTTATTGTGGTCTTTGACCTTGTATACATCTACTTTCCCTACACTGGCCACCTTACTATACTTTAATACACTAAATATGCTCTTGCCTCAGGGCCTTTGCACTTGCTGTTCCCCTGACAATACCACTCTTCCACTGGATATCTGCATGGCTCACTTCCTCACTTTCTTCAGGTGTCTGCTTAGGGTGTCATCATGCCTAGCAGGCAGCCCTGTGATAAGTAACACCTCACCCCTCCTCTGTCTCTATCTTTCTTGATTTGACTTTATTTTCCTTTATAATACTTATCACTGACTAGGATGTTTATCATATTCAATTGTATATTTATAAATTGTTTGTCTTTCCCCACTGGAATATAAGTTTCATGAGAAAAGGGGGATTGGCTTTTTTCATTGCTGTATTCCCATTACCTAGAACCTAACTTGGCACAGAGTAAGGCATTCAACAGTTATCAAGGGAATGACCCAGAACTAAATGTAGTAAGTAAAACGAACATTCAGACATTCACCAGTAATTTATCTGTCATCATAGCATTCTTGCTTTAAATTTAGTGAGCTTGGTGATTTGTTTTATAGAAATGATGGGATGTCTATATAAAAATAGATGTTAGCTCAAAACTTCTTCTGGGGCAATTTTATGGATCTAGTAAAAGTATTTTAAGATGGCTTAAAACAACAAATTTGGTAAATATCTGCAGTAATTTATTTAGAAAGTTTATTCATTTCTGTTTATACTTTTATTCTAAATGCCAGTTTTTTATGAAATATATTCTGCCTTAATTGACCATTAGTAAAAAAGTGTTTGCACTTCTGTGGTTATGCCTTATTTTCAAATGTTACATTTCACTGAAGGAGCCAGACTCCACATATATTCCAAAGACCTTATTTAATTAAATGCCTTTGTAATAAAATCATTACGTTGTCAATTACAAATACAATTTCACAAGTATCTATTAAGTATATTCAGTATACAGTTAGTATAGTGTGTGTGGTTGAATACAAAGATAGAGCATAGCCTGATACGGGGGCTTAAAGTTTAATAGAAGGAAATAGACCTAATAGTGTAAAAAAATGTTATATGTGCTATGATATAAATAGATATCAAATAGCCTGGAGTGTTTGGGAAACTCCAGACAATCCTGTGTAACTGGAGTGCAGGGATTGTGGAGAAGGGATGTTTGTGGGTCACTTTGAGATAGAGTTCTAGGGAAGGAAAGAGGGGAAGAGAGACAGAGATTATTTATTATATGAAAAGAGGAGGAAGGGCATATCACTGTGAGAGGTAGGCAGTGACCAGATCAGGCAGAAAGTTGTGTTGAGAGTTCAGTGGGCTGGTGAGACCTCTTAAGGCAAGGACTGCTGAGGGGCTGAACTAAGGTGGTGACCTTATAATAAGGGAATTGAATGTAGAAAGAGGAGGAGTAGTCTAGGGTGAGTGCTAGCCCTCTAATTTGGAGGAATAATAATCAAGACAGAAAATACTAAAGAGCAGGTTTCATGGGAAAAAAGCTCAGTTGTGGATATGTTGAGTTTGAGATACTTGTAGGCAGTGGTGTGCTGATGAAGTTTTTACCAATTTCTAAAAAAAAAGTATGCTGATATGTACATATATGTTTATTATAAATTTTATTGATAGATAATTTGACAGATAATAACATATACAATAATCTTATTATAAATTCCATATAGCCAGTTGATTCTCAGAGAATGCTTTAATTGTTTGCTAGACTTTTGTATCTGTAACCAACTTAGGGTTACACTTGATGAAAGAGTATAGTTCTTACATAATATTTCCTTTGAGTTAAAGAGTAAGACTAAATTGACAACTAAGATATGTGACAGAGTTTTACTCTTAGTCAATAAAGTGACTTTCCTGCTGAATCAGATAATAGTTTTTGAACAGTGGGAAAGTATTTCCTCAGTTTTTTGTATTCTCAATTGAATGACTACAGGCATGTCACAGTTTTTTTTCTTTTTAATTTTTTTATTAAGGTATTATTAATATACACTCTTATGAAGGTTTCACATGAAAAAACAATGTGGTTACTACATTTACCTTTATTATCAAGTCCCCACCCATACCCCAATGCAGTCACTGTTCTTGGGTGTAGTAAGAAGGCATGTCACAGTTTTAAGTTTAATCTGCGTTGCTAACATTTTCACCATTACTTTTTAAAGTCTAGACAATCAACAGTACAATAGTTCAAACCTTTATTTGTAGTGTTTGCCAGTTTTTGTGGTGTAAATATTCCCATGATGGCCAGTTTCAAGCAACTAATATGACATCTCTGAACACAGAGTTGGGGAAGATACGTAGTAGTAACTATTAGTGTATATCCACCATACAGATAGAATAGATATAAGTAACTTCATATAGATAGTAATTAAATAATTAATAAATTATTAATTTGGGTATTTCTGTTGTTTTTAATGTGGTGTATTTAATTGTAAGTGTATATAATTTTTTAATAAAGGCTGTGTTTAATTACCAGTTCACAGAGTTCCTGAAAAACTAGAGGTTGGCTGTCACAAGCCAGTAGGAGCAGGTACGAGCACACAGCTGTCTGTGGGCCACCCAGGTGAAGATGTCCAATGAATTTATGGATCTTTCACTTAGAAGATGAGTCCAAACTAGAGATTGCTAATGCAGGAGTCAGTCCCAGGCTAGTTGAAGCCCTGGAAATAAATAGAAGAGCAAGTTAACAGAGTGAGTAGAGTGAGAAGAGACCCAAGGGCAGAGCCCTCGGGTAAAAGCCACTCTTAGTGGACAAGCTGGGGCAGAAGTGTCAGTGGAGCCCACTGAGCAGAGCCACATTAAGAAGGGAGGAAAGCATTTTAAGGAGACCAGTACTGTTTCTGTGGAGAAGTCAAGTAGGTAAGGGTTGAAGAGTGTCTGCTGACTTAGTAGGAAATCAGTGGTTACACTGGTGGTAGACATCTGAGTGGAAGTAGTAGGCATTGAAGCTGAAATGTCTTGTTTTATAAAGTTTCTCATTCCATAAGAAACTAGGTTGCAATTTTAGGTAATTCTTTGTAGGACTTCACTGTAAAGGAAAGGATGGGGATAAGGAAGTATGGTAGGTAAATAGAAATTAATATCAGGACTTCATATTTTATAATGTTATAAGGCAGGAGCCACAAGTTACAGGTAACTAGTGAAGCAAGACTTAGGAGAGGAGAGGATCTCCTCTTGGATAGAAAGACTAATCTTGAGCAAAAGGAATATCTTCTGAAATTGGAGAAAGCAAGATTGCAGATATAAATAGTTTTTTGGTAGGCCAGGCCAAACATATTCATACTTGCTTTCATATAGTACTGCACTATAGTATAGGCTTACACATAAGCCACTGGGTAGTTAGGAACTTTTAGGTTGCTTGTTCCCCTCTTTGCCAGACTAGCAGAATAAAGTTGGAATTAATCCTAATAAATACTTGTGCCTCAAAGTAAAAGCTCTGAAATGGGCATGAGGAAACGTGCATGTGCAAAGTGAAGAGCAATAACTGATGTTAATGCCAACACATCTCTCAGTGTGCTTGTGAAGTTCATAATAGGTGCTCATGGCTGTGAAGTGCCTGTGGAAGACAGGGAAGACCCTTATTCCTGCAGACTACTCAACATCACAAATCCAGGTATGTTGTCTTTGTCTTCAGCCCTATGACTGCTATATACCAGTCTGAGTTTGAGGAAAAGTTGCCGAGTAGTTTGGTGTTCTGTGTTTTTAGCAGACTAAAATCTAGTGTTCATCAAAGTTTATCGTTCATTACTTTTTTCAGATTGATTAATCACTCCAAGTATCTGTGAAGGTTCTTTATAGATATATATAATTTCAGGATCCAGGAGAGTTTATTTTACAGCGTGATTCAGATGTATCTGGAATGTCCTTATGCAGAGATAAATCCTGAATTACTGAATTTTGGACTTTTGGTTAACTGCTGATTTCACTGGCTTGTTGATTTATAATAACCTTGATACAAATATTGTGAATCAACTTTTTCTTAGAATCATTGCCTAAGCTTCTGCAGAAGAAACAAATACTAGAAACATTTTAAATATAAGTAATAATTTTTACTCCTTAAAATAAAAAATTTGTGGAAGTTCTGATGGGGATGAAGAAAGGCGATACTAATTAGATTCTCTGTGTCAGCAATTAACCAGTTTTAGGACGTGGATAACCCTAACCATCCATCTTTGTTTATTAGCTTTTTTTTTTTATGTTCAGCTGTGGATCTAAGGGAGATTAAACTTTTCCAAGTCTTAAGTATGCTGATTATGACTTCTGGTGATTAAAGACTTGTCACACCTATAAATTACATACATCTCGCTTTTGTAGACAGCGATAGTTAGGAGCATGGGCTCTGGAGTCAGGCTCCATGGCTTTAAATCTAGGCTCTGCCATTTTCTAGCTGTATGACCTGTGAGCAGTTACTATATCTCTGTGCTTTGGTTTCATAATCTGTAAACTGGAGACAAAAGTACTTACAGGGATTGACAGGGTGAAATAAGTTGATACATATAAAATACTTAGAATAGTTCCTGGGACATGTGGTGCTTAATATTGTTATTTAAAGAACCTGTCTTTTTATAAAGTTGGGTTTCAGTCAGGTTTTTAAATAAATTGGACCATGTTTTCAGGTCTATATGTAAAGCAGAGGTTTCTTCCTTAGGATGTTTGAGAATTTAGTTAACACCATAAGCAAAACTGTGTGTATAGTTGTGTTTTTCTGGGGAGAAGGTCCTTCAGTTTTTACTAAAGTCCCAAAGACACCAAGAACCTAACAAAATGTATTACTGATGATCTAAGAGTGGCCTAGAACAAACTACGTTTGAAATCCAAAACCAAACCAAAATTTTAAAAACCTCACTTTAAATTAACCAGACTTTTATTATTTTAAGTGCTATTATTCATTAGTAGTAAAGAAGTAGAGCTTTCCCCCATTAATAGAAATTTTTCATATTTGTAATACCTAGGTTACAAATTTTTTAAAAGTAGGTATAACTAAATTAATATTGAACCTGATTTTATCTTTTTGATCATTCAAATGGCATCTAGATTTGTTTCAGTAACTTACGATCATCAGAACACTTTGGGTGTGAAATTTTTGATTAATAGCATTGTCAAAACAGCAGGATTTTCTGTGTCCAGGTAGCTTGAAGTTCAAGGTATATTTGTTTTAAATGAAAATATATATAGTTACATTACAGTGTGATTAATCTATTGCCTTTAATAGACATGCTTCTACTTTGGATATCGTTCATCTATGGAGTATATTAAAGAGAAAAACTTTTGTTACCCAGTATATCTGGAGTCTAGACTCTCTTGCCCAGCCCATGACAAAATCTGTATCTTCCTTTTTTTCCCCTCCTGCTCATGTATGTAATTGTGTAGGAGCCATCAGTTCTGTTTAGTCACATTTTATTGAGCACCTACTAAGTGTAAAATAGCACTCTTAGAATTCTAAAGTAGGTATCCAAATTACCTGCTGGGGTGTGGGAAGAAAACAGAATTTCTGTTTATCTGAAAACAAAAAAATGTAATCTTTATTAATAGTGAATATATTGAGTGATAATATAGGTGTATATTTTACATATGTATGAGTGTGTATACAAATATTTTTAAGTGATGGGATTGGGTGGTCAGCAAAGTTGGAAAACCACAGCTCAAAAAGTTACAAAGAATTTTGATGTGATCTCTTAATACAGGTTTTTAGTTATCTCAAAGTGGCACTGATATTCTCAGTTATACTAACTGCTTCATGTAATCTATCATTTATGATTCATTTGTGGTAATTGAAAAAAATTACATGAGACAGGTGGTTTGGGGCCTTGATTAGGCAGTATGGGGGAGTAGAAAGAGCACTGAGTTTGAAGTCACTAAACCTGGGCTTGATTTCTGGCTGCCTCAAGGTCACTGTGACCGTGGGCAAATTACTTAAATCTCTGAGCTTTAGTGTCTTAGTCTAAACTGGCAATAATGCCAAACCACACAGTGTAGTTGTGAAGGTGCAAAATGTGATGAGGCATGGCAATAAATAGTCAGAAATGCTTATTGTGTTTGATGTGTTTATCTTTTATCAATATTGCATAGCAAAGAGTTTTTCAGTATTATTTGAAGTGATTTCAGTTACTTTTGTACCAACAAGAAGTAGGAATTTTGTAATTTGAAGAGCAAACCAAATTTACTCATTATTTATAACTGTAGTCAATACTGTTGATAATATCCCTATTTATCCAACCTTTCCTAAAAGATGCTTTTGGATTTAATATTCCCCTGTGGCATTTAGACATCCATATGCTCACATGTGTATCCAAAAACTTATTAAAAGAAGTTCTGATAATTAAATACTTTACTTAGATGTGGCTCAAAACTTTGCTCTTAAACTTCAAAATAATATTTTTCTAGAAGCAATCATATTTCTGAAGCTTTTTCTTTTTTAATTGTCATTGGTGAAAGAATTATATAACAAATAATTATCTAGATTTTGTCATCAAGTCCACTTCATGACTTCATATTAATAAAATAAAAGATTATATTTGTTTGATTATGTAAAACTCCTTTTCTCATTACTTCCTCAGTTTTGAATCAGGAAATTGAGGCATTTGGTCTTTCTGAAGACACTTCATTAGGGCTCCCTGAGGACCGAGTTGTCAGTGTGAGCTTCCGAGTTCTGTACCCAATCGTTATTACCAGCCTCGGAGTGTTTCACGATGCCAACAATGTGGGTTTCCAGAGGAACATCACTGTCAAGCTTTATCAGGCAGACCAGGAGGTATGCACTTCTTTGTACAAGGTTTTCCCCATTTTTTTTTCTGATACTTTTTAAAAATTTTGCTATTATTAATATACAATTACATGAGCAACATTATGGTTACTAGACTCCCCCTATTATCACGTCCCCACTACATACCCCATTGCAGTCACTGTCCATCAGCGTAGAAGGATGTTATAGAATCACTACTTGTCTTCTCTGTGTTATGCAGCCTTCCCTGTATGCCCCCACCCGACACCCACACCCACTACATTATGTGTCCTAATTGTATTAGCCCTTTTTCCCCCTTATCCCTCCCTTCCCACCCATCTTCCCCAGTCCCTTTCCCTTTGGTAACTGTTAGTCCATTTTTGGGTTCTGTGAGTCTGCTGCTGTTGTGTTCCTTCAGTTTTTTCTTTGTTCTTATACTCCACATATGAGTGAAATCATTTGGTACTTGTCTTTTTCCGCTTGGCTTATTTCACTGAGCATAATACCCTCTAGCTCCATCCATGTTGCTGCAAATGGTAGGATTTGTTTTCTTCTTATGACTGAATAATATTCCATTGTGTATATGTAGCATATCTTCTTTATCCATTCATCTACTGATGGACACTTAGGTTGCTTCCATTTCTTGGCTATTGTAAATAGTGCTGTGATAAACATAGGGGTGCATATATCTTTTTCAAACTGGGCTGCTGCATTCTTATGGTAAATTCCTAGGAGGGAATTCCTGGGTCAAATGGTATTTCTATTTTGAGTTTTTTGAGGAACCTCCATACTGCTTTCCACAATGGTTGAAGTAATTTGCAGTCCCACCAGCAGTGTAGGAGGGTTCCCTTTTCTCCATATCATCGCCAATATTTCTTGTTGTTTCTCTTTGAATGGTGGCCACCCTGACTGGTGTGAGGTGATATCTCATTGTGGTTCTAATTTGCATTTCTCTGATGATTACCAATGTGGAGCATCTTTTCATGTGCATGTTGGTCATCTGAATTTCTTCTTTGGAGAAGTGTCTATTCATGTCCTCTGCCCGTTTCTTAATTGGATTATTTGCTTTTTGTTTGTTGAGGTGTGTGAGTTCTTTATATATTTTGGATATCAACCCCTTATCGGATACTTCATTTATGAATATATTCTCCCACACTGTAGGATGTCTTCTTGTTCTACTGATGGTGTCCTTTGCTGTACAGAAGCTTTTCAGCTTGATATAGTCCCACTTGTTCATTTTTGCTTTTGTTTCCCTTGACCAGGGAGATATGTTCATGAAGAATTCGTTCATGTTTATATCCAAGAGGTTTTTGCCTATGTTTTTTCTAAGAGTTTTATGGTTTCATGACTTACATTCAGGTCTTTGATCCATTTTGAGTTTACTCTTGTGTATGGGGTTAGACAGTAGTCCAGTTTCATTCTTTTATGTGGAGCTGGCCAGTTTTTCCAGCACCAGCTGCTGAAGAGGTTGTCATCTCCCCATTGTACATCCAAAGCTCCTTTATCAAATATTAACTGACTGTATATGTTTGGCTTAATGTTTGGATTTTCTATTGTGTTCCACTGATCTGTGGGTCTGTTTTTGTGCCAATACCAAATTGTCTTGATTACTGTGGCTTTGTAGTAGAGGTTGAAGTCAGGGAGCATAATTCCCCCTGTTTTATGCCTCCTTCTCAGGATTGCTTTGGCTATTCGGGGTCTTTTGTGGTTCCATATGAATTTTAGAATTATTTGTTCCAGTTCATTGAAGAAAGCTGTTGGTAGTTTGATAGGGATTGTGTTGAATCTGTAGATTGCTTTAGGTAGTATAGCCATTTTGACAATATTTATTCTTCCTAGCCAAGAGCATGGGATGAATTTCCATTTGTTAGTGTCCTTTTTAATTTCTCTTAGGAGTGTCTTGTATTTTTCAGAGTATAGGTGTTTCACTTCCTTCATTAGGTTTATTCCTAGGTATTTTATTCTTTTTGATGCAATTGTGAATGGAATTGTTTTTCTGATTTCTCTTTCTGTTAGTTCATTGTTTGTGTATAGGAAAGCAACAGATTTCTGTGTGTTAATTTTGTATCCTGCAACTTTGCTGAATTCAGATATTAGTTCTAGTAGTTTTGGAGTGGAGTCTTTAGGGTTTTTTATGTACAATATCATGTCATCTGCAGATAGTAACAATTTGACTTCTTCTTTACCAATCTGGGTGCCTTGTATTTCTTTGTTTTGTCTGACTGCGTGGCTAGGACCTCCAGTACTATGTTGAATAACAGTGGAGAGAGTGGGCATCCCTGTCTTGTTCCCGATCTTAGATGAAAAACTTTCAGCTTCTCGCTGTTCAGTATGATGTTAGCTTTGGGTTTCTCATATATGGCCTTTCTGATGTTGAGGTACTTGCCCTTGCCCTCTATACCCATTTTGTTGAGAGTTTTAATCATGAATGGATGCTGAATTTTGTCAAGTGCTTTTTCAGCATCTATGGAGATGATCATGTGGTTTTTGTTCTTCTTTTTGTTCATATAGTGGATGATGTTGATGGATTTTTGAATGTTGTACCATCCTTGCATCCCTGGGATGAATCCCACTTGATCATGGTATATGATCCTCTTGATGTATTTTTGAATTCGGTTTGCTAATATTTTGTTGAGTATTTTTGCATCTACGTTCATCAGGGATATTGGTCTGTAATTTTTTTTTTGGTGAGGTCTTTGCCAGGTTTTGGTATTAAAGTGATGCTGTCTTCATAGAATGAGTTAGCATGTATTCCCTCCTCTTGTATTTTTTGGAAAACTTTGAGGAGAATTGGTATTATTTCTTCTCTATATGTCTGGTAAAATTCAGGGATTAATCCATCAAGTCCGGGGGTTTTGATCTTGGGTAGGTTTTTGATTACCGATTCAATTTCGTTCCTGGTGATTGGTCTGTTTAGTTTTTCTGTTTCTTGTTTGGTCAGTCTTGGAAGGTTGTATTTTTCTAAGAAGTCGTCCATTTCTTCTAGGTTTTCCAGCTTGTTACATAAAGATTCTCATAATATTCTATTATAATTCCTTGTATTTCTGTAAGGTCTGTCATTATTTTTCCTATCTCATGTCTTATTTGTTTATTGTGTAGATTCTCTTTTTCTCTTAATGCATCTGGGTAGGGGTTTATCTATTCTGTTTATTTTTTCAAAGAACCAGCTCTTGGTTTCATTGATTTTTTTCTGTTGTTTTATTCTTCTCAATTTTATTTATTTCTTCTTTGATCTTTATTATGTCCCTCCTTCTGGTGACTTTGGGCCTCATTTGTTCTTCTTTTTCCAATTTCAATAATTGCGTCTTTAGACTATTCATTTGGGAATGTTCTTCCTTCTTTAAATAGGCCTGGATTGCAATATACTTTCCTCTTAGAACTGCCTTTGCTGCGTCCCACAGAAGTTGTGGCTTTGTGTTGTCATTAGTCTCCATATATTCTTTGATTTCTGTTTTGATTTGGTCGTTAACCCATAGATTAAATATGAGAGTGTTGTTAAGTCTCCATGTATTTGTGAGCCTTTTTGATTTCTTTCTAAAATTTATTTCTAGTTTTATACCTTTGTGATCTGAGAAGTTGTTTGGTAGAATTTCCATATTTTTGACTTTACTGAGGTTCTTTTTGTGGCCTAGTATGTGGTCTATTCTGGAAAATGTTCCATGTGCACTTGAGAAGAATGTGTATCCTGTTGCTTTTGGGTGCAGAGTTCTGTAGATGTCTGTTAGGTCCATCTGTTCTAGTGTGTTGTTCAGTGCCTCTGTGTCTTATTTTCTGTCTGATTGATCTGTCCTTTGGAGTGAGTGGTGTGTTGAAGTCTCCTATAATGAGTGCATTGCTGTCTATTTCTTCCTTTAATTCTGTTAGTATTTGTTTCACATATACTGGTGCTCCTGTGTTGGGTGCATACATATTTATAATGGTTATATCCTCTTGTTGGATTGACCCCTTTATCATTACGTAATGTCCTTCTTTATCTCTTGCTACTTTCTTCGTTTTGAAGTCTATTTTGTCTGATACAAGTACTGCAACACCTGCTTTTTTCTCTTTGTTTTTTGCATGAAATATCTTTTTCCATCCCTTCACTTTTAGTCTGTGTATATCTTTGGGTTTGAGGTGAGTCTCTTGTAAGCAGCATGTAGATGGTTCTTGCTTTTTTATCCATTCTATTACTCTGTGTCTTTTGATTGGTGCATTCAGTGCATTTACATTTAGGTTGATTATCGATAGATATGAACTTACTGCCATTGCAGGCTTTAGATTTGTGGTTACCAAAGGTTCAAGGGTAGCTTCTTTACTATCTAACCATCTAACTTAACTCTCTTTTTAAGCTATTATAAACACAGTCTGATGATCCTTTATTTCTCTCCCTTCTCCTTCTTCCTCCTCCATTCTTTATATACTAGGTGTTTTATTCTGTACTCTTTTGTGTTTCCTTTGACTGTTTTTGTGGAAAGTTGATTTTATTTTTTGCCTGTAGCTGGTATTTGGATGGTCTGCTTTCTTTGCTGTGATTTTATTTTGTCTTGTAACATCTGTTTAGCCTTAGGAGTGCTTCCATCTAGAGCAGTCCCTTTAAAATATCCCGTAGAGGTGATTTGTAGGAGGCAAATTCCCATAACTTTTGCTTGTCTGGGAATTGTTTAATCCCTCCGTCATATTTAAATGATAGTCATGCTGGATACAATATGCTTCGTTCAAGGCCCTTCTGTTTCATTGTGTTCAATATATCATGCCCTTCTCTTCTGGCCTGTAAGGTTTCTGTTGAGAAGTCTAGTGATAGCCTGATGGGTTTTCCTTTGTAGGTGATCTTTTTTCTCTCCCTTGCTGCCTTTAATACTCTGTCCTTGTCTTTGATCTTTGCCATTTTAATTATTATGTGTCTTGGTGTTGTCTTCCTTGGGTCCTTGTGTTGGGAGATCTGTGGGCTTCCATGGTCTGAGAAACTATTTCCTTCCCCAGCTTGGGGAAGTTTCCTGTTATTGTCTTTTCAAAAACACTTTCTATCCCTTTTTCTCTCTTCTTCTTCTTTTGGTACCCCTATAATGCTAATATTGTTCCAGTTGGATTGGTCACACAGTTCTCTTAATATTCTTTCATTCCTAGAGATCCTTTTATCTCTCTCTGCCTCAGCCTCTCTGTACTCCTATTCTCTGATTTCTATTCCATTAGCAGTCTCTTGCACCTCTTCCAGTCTGCTCTTAAGCCCGTCAATCGATTGTTTCATTTGTGTAATGTCCCTCCTGACTTCATCCCTTAGCTCTTGCATATTTCTCTGTAGGTCCATCAGCATGGTTATGACTTTTATTCTGAATTCTTTTTCAGGAAGATTGTTTAAATCTATCCCACCAGGCCCTCTCTGTGGAGTTGTCTGGGTGATTTTTGACTGCTCCAGATTCTTCTGTCTTTTCATGGCTATAGAAGTGGTCGCAGGCAGGTGACACATGTGTCAGCTGGGAGAACAAATTGCCTTTCTGCTTGTTGTTCTCCTTGCCCTTCTCCGCAGCCTGTGCCGGTTACCGCACACCAGGAGGCAGTCTCTGGGATAATCCCCTGTGCTATCGTGGGCTGTGCCACCCTCAGGCTATGCTGGAGCACTGCGGGGGTGTGTCACCCACGCCAGGTGCATTCTATGGCAAGGTTAGGCCCTTTCGCGCCTTCCGGACCTTGCTCTGGCTTCCGCAGCCAATGCTGTTTACCCGCACACCGTGAGGCAGTCTCTGGGATACTCCCCTGAGGTGCCAAAGGCGGGGCCTCCCTCAGACTATCCTAGAGCAGTGCAGGTGCATTCTACTGCCAGGACCACCCTTTCCCACCTTCCGGACCTTGCTCCAGCTTCCGGTGTCCTTCTGGGTTAGCTGTGCACTGGGAGTAGACTCTGTGTGGTTGCTGTGGGTGTGGCCGCACCTAATGGCAGGCTGCTTATTGCCGTGAGGTGCTTCGGGGCTGCTTTACCCAGCAGGGGTTTAGGAGGCCCGAAATTCCTCAAGATTCCCAGCCTGCTGGGCTGAGTGTGCTGGGACGATTTTGTTCAGCTGTTGGGCCCTTGTACCTTTAAAACTTCTAAAAATCACCTTCTTTTCTTTTGTCCCAGGGGAGCCGGCTGTGGGGACCCGCTCTCAGTCTCTGTCTCGGGTTTTACTTTTCTGTTTCTCTAATATACAGACACCATGCAATGTGTCTCTGTGCTCCCGGTGCAGATTACTAGGACTGGGTATTTAGCAGTCCTGTGCTTCCACTCCCTCCCCACTCTGATTCTTTTCCTCCCACCGGTGAGCTGTGGTGGGGGAGTGCTCGGGTCCCGCTGGGTCACGGTTTCATGTCTTACCCTTTTCGTGAGGTGCTGAGTTCTTGCAGATGTAGATGTATCCTGGCTGTTGTACTGTATCTTCTGGTCTCTCTTTCAGGAGTAGTTGTATTTGTTTTATTTTCAAGAACCTATATGGTTTTGGGAGGAGATTTCTGCTGCCCTACTCACGCTGCCTTCTTGAACCTCATTCAACAAATATTTGTCCTTTTTGTTTTCTTTGTACAATTTATTTCTAGCTTTACACCCTTGTGATCTGAGAATTTGGTTGGTAGAATTTCAATGTTTTTGAATTTACTGAGATTCTTTTGTGTGGAGAGTTCTGTGGACGTCTGTTAGGTCCATCTGTTCTAATGTGTTGTTCAATGCCTCTGTCTTCTTACTTATTTTCTGCCTGGTTGATCTGTCCTTTGGAGTGAGTGGTGTGTTGAAGTCTCCTAGAATGAATGCATTACATTCTATTTCCCCTATTAATTCTGTTAGTATTTGTTTCACATATGTAGGTGCTCCTGTGTTGGGTGCATAGATATTTATAATGCTAATATCGTCTTCTTGGATTGACTCGTTTATCGTTATGTAATGTCCTTCTTTGTTTTGAAGTCTGTTTTGTCTGATAAAAGTACTGCAACACCTGCTTTTTTCTCCCTATTGTTTGCATGAAATATCTTTTTCCATCCCTTCACTTTTAGTCTGTGTTTGTTTTTGGGTTTGAAGTGAATCTCTTATAGGCAGCATATAGTTGGGACTTGTTTTTTTATCCATTTAGTGACAATGTGTCTTTTGATTGGTGCATTCAGACCATTTACATTTAGGGTGATTGTTGATAGGTGTGTAGTTATTTCCATTGCAGGCTTTAGATTGGTGGTTACCAAAGGTTCAAGGGTAGCTTCCTTACTATCTAAGAGTCTAACTTAACTCACTTAGTATGCTATTACAAACACAATCTAAAAGTTCTTTTGTTTTCCCCTCCTTTTCTTCCTCCTCCATTCTTTATATATTAGGTGTCATATTCTGTGCTCTTTGTCCCTTTTTATTACCTCTAGTGACAGCTATTTAATCTTAGGAACACTTTCATCTATAGCACTCCCTCTAAAATATACCATATATATCGTTTTGGTAACTAAATTCTCTCAGGTTTTGCTTATCTGGAAATTGTTTAACCCCTCCTTCAAATTTAAATGATAATCTTGCCAGATAAAGTATTCTTTGTTTGAGGCCCTTCTGCTTCATTGCATTAAATACATCATGCCCCTCCCTTCTGGCCTGTAAGGTTTCTGCCTAGACGTCTGATGATAGCCTGATGGGTTTTCTTATGTATGTGATCTTATTTCTCTCTCTCGCTGCTTTTAATAGTCTGTCTTTATCCTTGATCTTTGCCATTTTATTTATTATATGTCTTAGTATTGTCCTCCTTGGGTCCTTTGTGTTGGGAGATCTGTGTACCTCCATGGCCTGAGAGACTATCTCCTTCCCCAGTTTGGGAAGTTTTCACCAATTACTTCCTCAGACATTTTCTATGTCTTTTTCTCTCTCTTCTTCTGGTACCCGCATAATACGATTATTGTTCTATTTGAATTGGTCACACAGTTCTCTCAGTATTCTTTCATTCGTAGAGATCCTTTTTTCTCTCTGTGCCTCAGCTTCTTTGTATTCTTCTTCCCTAATTTCTGTTTCATTTGTTTCCTCCACCATATCTAATGTGCTTTTTTAATACCCTCCATTGTTTTCTTCAACTATTGGATATCCGTCCTAAATTCCTTCCTGAGTTCTTGAATATTTTTCTGTACCTCCGTGAGCATGTTAATGATTTTAATTTTGAACTCTGTTTCAGGAAGATTCATGAGGTCAACTTCATGTGAATCATTCTCAGGTGTATTCATAGTTTCACTTTGAACCAGGTTCCTTTGATGTTTGATAATTTGTCTGTGCTGCCCTCTAGTGCCTAGAAGCTCTACTCTCTGGAGCTGCTCATCCCCTGTAGCAATGTTAGGAGTCGCAGGGGAGCGTTGTTGGTGCTTGCGGGGAGGAAAGAGCTGTTTCATGCTTCCCAGCTGCTATGACTGTCTCCACTGCCAGAACCAGTGGGCCGAACACACAGGTGTAAGCCTCTA
>JAVSCE010010867.1:0-231545 GCA_032199065.1 Smutsia gigantea
TTGATCTCTCCTCCACTTTGTATCAACTGGGACAGCTTGAAGGCTGGGGGCTAGAACCCCCTGACAGCTTGTTACTCACATTTGTGTTGATTGAGCTTCATCTACTTCTTCACAGCATGGCAGCTGGTTCCAAGGATGAGTGTCCTGAGAAGGTGGAAACCAGGTAGAAGATGTCACTTTTTATGATCTAACTTTGGAAGTCATGCAGCATCAATTCTAGCAATTCTACTTGTCAAGGCAGTCAAAAGGTCCAAATCAAAGTGAAGGTAAACTGTGCCTCTAAATGGAGAGTTGTAAAGTTCTAGAAAGCATGTAGTAAAAAAAAAAAAACTGTGGCCATTGTTTGAACACACCGGTATCCAGTAGTATACTAGAGTATCTTTAGTATAATGATATTAAATACTAAATATTTGTATTAGGTCTTTGTTATTTAATGGTAAATATGTGCTCATGCCTCCTAGTGTGCTATTCTCTGACTCCTGTTACTGGTAACCAAAAGGAACAGAAAACAGCAGCCCTGGACATTCTATAACTTAGGCTGATTTCTAGCATTTGGTGTTTTTGTATAATTTCTAGACTATGAAAGACCTTGTTTCTCTCTTATCTCTATAAGGTTAACTTTAGATTTATTGCATTACACTAAAAAATGGATAAAGGATGAGATAAAAATCATAACACACATGTTAAAATGTATTTTGATGACTTGAGACATTTCTGACCCTGTCATAAACAGTAATCCAGAAATGTGTTCATCGGAAAAACTTTGAATGAAAGATTTTTAATTCCTTGATGGTGGTAGTAATGGACAGGGAGTGGGAAGATATGGTGGTAATTATTTATTTTCCTTTTTCTTTTTCTTGGTTAAGAAATTTATTTATTTTTCCTTTGAAACTGAATCATTTACACATTTAGAATCCACCTAATGCATATCAAGTGAACGTAGAGGTCATTTTTGGAGATCCAATGAGTCTGCACTGACCTGTGCCCTCAGATGGTTTCTCATGTGGATGAACCTGAGCAGCATTAGATGTCACAGGTATTTTCATTGTGACATCTATTTAAATATCTATTTCAATGACTTAAATTTTTTTCTTGGTCAAATATATTTTAACTTATGCCACAATAGAATATTGTTTGTAACAAAAAGAAACTAGAAAACAAGTTTAAGAGAAACATAAAATGGTAGGATTTCTGCAAATTTATCTCAGGTTAATCTTAATTAGATCATAGATTGTGTTTTGTAGTCAAAATTCTACTGCACATCTAATTGTAGTATTTCATGAACACAGTGGAATAAAAGGAATACATTTTTTTCATTTATAAAATTAAAGACATTCCATATGTGCAATGTTTTATTTGAAGAGTGATTACAAAGAATTGAAGCTTTCTCATTTCTCACTTAGGAATAAAACTTGAAGAAAATATATGAATCATTTTAGAGGAAAATATTACAATCGTAGAAAATAAGATCTTGATTTTAGTATATATTTTATTTTGTACAAGTACTTAAATTTCAATCTATATTTAATCCCCAAATTAAACCTGAGAAAAAATATAATTTTCAGCATCTTGTTTAAAAATCAGAGCTTTTCTTATGCTCATTAAATAAATAAAGCAATATGTATTAGCTGTAAAATGGGAGAAAAGTTAACATTATCTTCATGTTTATTATTAAATATGGAATTAAAATGATATTTACGTACAATAATATGCTTACCTAAAACTAAACATTTTGCTTGTAATTATTTTAATTTCATTGTGTATTATATGTGAAAATTGCAGAAATTTTCTCTCAATTTTCTAAAATGAGTTTATAGAATTATCTGTGGTTTTAAAGGAGTTCTTTCCAAAATAATACTTAAAACTACTTGAGAAGAAATGCTAGAATATTTGTTTTAAAGAAAGGACTATTTCTGCAAATGCATGGATATGTTAATTTAGTAAGCTTTTGCATACTACATAAACAAGAAAAATTCCCTTCTCTTGTCAGTTCAAATTTCTGATGATATTCAGGAATCTGGGAAAGTTGTTCTCATTAGACAATTGTTTCTCATCAGAGACAACACTGTCCCCTAGTAGACATTTGGAGATGTGTGTTTTTCTATTTTGTTTTGGTTGGCACAACACTTGGAAGACAACATTGGCATTTAGTTGGGGCAGGGTTTACATATGTCAGGGTATGATAGAAATCCTCTAACAAGAAGGAAAGTCTTTCAGAACAAAGCCTTTTGCCAGATGCCCTCTGACCTTCTAAGTGCTCCCCAGATAACAGACATTCACAGCAGAGAAAGGTCTGTTTATACTTAGCTGAGCCACAGACCTTATTAACTGTTGTCACATCTGTACAAAGTAGTTTTGTATAACTTTACATAGTATAACTATGTGCTAATTAGTACATAACAGTAGTTATGTACTCATTAGTATAATATACTAATATATTATGCCATGTGTATTTACCATCATGCATATAAAAGAAAACTTGGAGAGGTTTATTTTGCTTGAAATTTTACCAGGAATTCTTACACACATCAGCCATGTCAGCAAATCATGTTGCTGAATATGACATTCCTTTTGCCATTAGAGTCATCAAAGTTACACCCTCAGATCCATCTACATTCACAGCTGTCACATCATGTAAGTAAATCTCTTTAGAGGTGTACAACATCTGACTACTTCATTACTAATCTAATGTTTTCTAATGTAATCATGACCAGGCATTTATTTTACACTCCTTTAAATCCTCTTCATTAGTGCTGAGGACAGGGTATATTTGCTTAATTATGTGTATAGGTGGATTATATTATCTTTAAATTTCATTTCACTTTTGGAAAATGGATATTATAGAACTTTGTGATAGGAGGACATTGAATGTAATCAAAGTTCAAAACAATTGCTCTCAAAACGCCATCTCAAACCCTTCTAGCAGTAGACTCTAGTTCCACAGAGGCCTCAGAACAGCCCAACATTCCCAGTAGACTTCAAGATTAAGAAGGACTTGGGTAAAGCCAGATCTCTTATACAAGGTGTTGCAAACTCAATGCCTACAGGGCCAGATAGTTAATATAAATGAATAAAATTGCACAACACTAAAGCAGTAAGGAATGGAAGTGATAAGGGCAAATTTAATAAAGTATATTGTATATAAGGAAGGCAAGAGCTACTTGGTCTCAGCCAACATTGCCTTGGAGGAATGAGAATTCAGTGTTGCCATCAGTTATTCTTTAAATAATGCAGAACATCCAGATAAACAAGTAAAATTTCCTAAATTTTAGTACATTACATTGTGCCTAACAAACAAACAACCAAAAGCTTGTTTACAAACTGTCCATAAACCTGAAGTTCAAGATTTGCCCACTAAGTTTCATTTCAGTCAGTCTTTTGCTTAGAGTTAAAGCAAAATGTTTATCGCACAGGTATGAAAAGATAAGAATAATACTGCAGTATCCATTATAATGTTTTACAGATTATTGGACCTACATCTCTGAAAAAACATGGTATAACAAGGCTTTTTGTAGGTTTTAAGGTATTGTGATAGTAAAACTCTTTTCAATTCGTATTCATTCATTTTATCTATTATTATATTCTTTGAGAACCAGTTGACTTACAGACAGTCAGCCCATTATGAACTTTCCCAAACTGTTTTTGTCTTATTATTCAAGAAAGCTACTGTATTTGATTTTTTGTAATTTGAATGTGGGCACTTTATATATTTGAAATACCATTAGAAGATAAATGAACTTATAACAAAGTACAGAGCCTTAATGTAAGAAAATAGGACATATATTTTCAACTCATTTGTTCATTTCTTCTACTTTCCTTCTAGAAATTGTTTCTGTCAATTTTAATTTTTATTGAGTTGTTGGAAAAGGTATGTAAGGAGACAGTTACCTCCAACTGCAAATAGCAATAGAAGATTAGTAAATGTTTTCAGCAGTTCCAGGTTTCACTGAATCTGTCTTGAATGGTATGCAGCCAAATAAAATATGCATTTCTGGAAAAGCCGTAAGAGACATCATGATGTTCCAAGTTTAGGAGCTGGACACTAACTCAGTAAAGACCCCCATATTGCAGCATAAAGGAGACACAGAAACTACCATAAATAAGAACCTAAGACTAGCTAGCATAAAGATGTGAGGCAAGATTAGCTTTTATAGAAAGAGGAAAGTTGATGTAATACAGGCCAAGTATCACAAGTGTGGTTCAATGGTTATGTTGCACACATTAGCAGGGCCATTGTGGCTATTTCTCCAAAGTCCTCATGTCTCTAGCACTTGTGAGAAAATCGTTAATAAGTTCAAAGTTTCTGCTTTTGCGGTAGAGGTCATTCCTTTTATGTAATTAAAAACAAAGCAAAACAGAACAGGGGAGTTACCAAAGAACCAGTGAATCTTAGAAATGTAATTTCTTAAGTCAAAGGTAGAAATGATATGGAGGAAGGTAAGAAGAATCGCTTTGAATAAAGTAATAAGGTTATGTGGCCAAAGTCTAACCGAATATATACCATTTTAAAAGAGAAGTCAAAAACAATCTGTCAGTTTTCCTTAACTCCCTCAGACCTTAGCACAATTTAACTTCAAACCTGTTAAGAAACTCTGGGAGTTGCACATGTATTCTCTCTACAGGGAGTGTGGGGACACTGCAGGGATGGGATTTGAAAATCCTATACTGGAGCTCATTCCCAGTAGACCTGAAGGTTTCTATGTTCAAGTGGCAGAACCAGTCTGAGGAAAACTTAGCTCTTGTTTAAATGAAAATACCTTGACTGCAAGGCTTAGTGATGCCTCGTGGCAGACTTGAACATATGATCACCAATGAAATTTTTTTCATCTCAGAAATATATCAGCCAACCACAGTTTAGTTGATTCTAGACTTCTAGTGTCCCCAAAATATGAAAATGAATTTTTACTTGAAACATAATATCTCCCCTCTGAAAAAATGTAAGACTAGATAAGATACTTCAGGATACACTGATGAGAAAATCAGTGAAAATGGCATTTCTGATACACAAATTAATGTGGGGCCTTCATGCTGTTTTTGAATATCTGTAATAAATATCTTCCGTAGAAATTTACAAAAGGGTGTGATGGAAAGCCACAGCAACAGAAAATATGATCTGGATTATTATATTCACAGGTGGCATAGTTCCACTCAGATAAAAACATTAATGCCATCAACAGAATGAGACTCTTTAATCCCTAACTATATGGTGAGTATTCTAATAGAATTGTAAATAAGTCCCAAAAGTGAAAGAATAACAAAAATGAGTTGGTTGAGCACAAATAGTTTTTGCCAGAGGTCTGTGTATAGGAAATCAAGCAGTCTTCTCAATCATATTGAGAGCCACTCATAATGATACTATTTTTAGAATGTGCATGTAGGTGTAAATGTGAATGTATGTATGTGTATTTATATAGTGATATGAGTATATATACGTGTGTATGTATTATATATATATATAGTCACTATACTAATATATGGAAAGTAAAATCAATTATGTTTATGATTTGCTTAACAAAGTTGCCACTATATTAAATTCAAAATAAATATAAATTGTATCAAACATGTACTTTATTAAAAAATCTTATGCTTGTTTACATTTTAAAAGGTGGGTAAATGCAATAAAAATGAGGTTTCCCCACAATACCAACATAAAAGTGCAACTGCTTTAATTAAACTTTTATTGAAAATATTTCATTTCATAAATCCTGGTACACTCAAGATATTTGGAAAGACTGCATCACAGTCCTTTTCAAACCAATAGATTATATCTAAAACAATATCAACGTGGCTCTGTGCAATGGTTACTTTTTTAAATTATTCTTCTCCTTCTTTGATAATGTGATATTCATATAGCAAAGGCTATATCTATTTTCTTTTAAAAAATGCTTTTTGTTACACATAAAGTTTCTAGAAGACTCAGACCTGGATTTGAAACTAAACTTAACACATTAATAGGAAAAAATATAAAGCTGAATATTTTCTTAGTTGCAAACCAAACTAAAATATTGTCATTTGGATTTATCATAAATTACACAAGATCTGTAAAACAAAGGGAGCTGAAGAAGCTTTTTCTAAGAAAACTGCAGACATTTGGGGAAACATTTGAGATACTCAATAGACCCAAAATATGGCCAAGTTCACCCATCCCTAAAAGTAATTAAGAGGTAGTTTTAATCCCTCTATTTGAATTAATATCCTCTTGAGCTTGAGCTATATTTCCTTTTCCACAAAAATTCATGAAAGTCCTCATGACTGCCAATGAAACATATATAATTGCATTTTTTTTTCTTTCCTGTTTACCTCTCATCATTCGCAAGGACAGCTTTGGATTCCAATTCTGAGGGCATTCAGCTGTTGGCCTAGCAAGCGTTAGACTACTGTCACTCCGCTCAGTCTAGCAGAACATTGATTTTTGAACAGGGAGCCTTGAAGAAAATAATCCAATATTCTATTAGACAATGACTACCGGCAGTCAAATGGGTAGGAAGGAGACTTTCATTCCATTTTAATGCATATTCATGAAGAAAGCTTTTTTTTGTCCTGTTAGAATGTTTGCCTGTGGATGTATTTAAGGGGTGAAGCATCAGGGAGACCTTGTGTTTATGGAGGAAAAGAGAAAGAGGTAGAAAAGAGAAATCAAAGGAAGACAATGGAATGAACGAAAAAATGGTTAAGTGTCATTGTAGTTTTGTTATTGTTGTTTTTAATTTAAAAATTCTCAGTTGGCTCAGTAAGAGTCTGTCTTCAAAAGTTCACCTGGCCTATGTTTGAGACGCATCACAACTTCATAAGCACCCTGAGTCCACAAATCAGGCAAGTTAGCTCAAAAGAACAGGTTTCTTTACTATATCCCTAAACGTGCCTTTCCTTAAAAAAAAAAGTCCTGAGAGAATAATGTTCAGCTATTCCCTGAAATCCATATTATTTTAACTCAGACCCAAGATATGCAGGAGGAATTAGGTGAAAATTTATCAAGGAATGAGTGATTTAGATTTAGAAAAGGAATGGACAGTTTTTAAATCCACAATATATAGACTTACACTGTTAAAAAAAATAAAAATTTCAGCTGAGTAAATTTTAAAAATCTTACTGGCTTTACTGGATGAGTCATGAGTCAGGCAGCATCCAGTCTAGGAGCTAGAAAGGAACTCGGAGTAGCTGTACAAAATCAAGGACTTTTTATAGGCAGAAGGGAGCAGGAACAAAGAAGTTACCCTGGCAAAATGTGGATTGGTTATTGCAAAGTTACTTTCCTATAGGGAAGCACAGGGGTCTGTCTATCAGGCAGATCACCTAACTAGTGTTGATCTGGCAATTCTGTGTAAGATACCATTTCTGGGAGAGCTGAAACTGTAATACAGTCTCAGTTTGATGATGTGGGGCATAGTATATGCAGTTCAGCTTTGGGGCTTGTTTTGTTTTTAACAATATAAACATAGATAGCAAGCATAGATGATATGATAAGCAAGAAATGAGCTAAGGCTATGCTGTATATAGCATCTATGAAGTCTAATTTAAAAAGCCAACAAATAACTTATGTATACATTTCCCTGGAAACCAAATCTTCTCTTTTTTTAGCTCTTGGAAAGCTCAGTATGTTGAAATGGTGTTTTATCATTAATTCAACATAAAGTGAAAAAGTGTTTTGAATGTCTAATACATAAAAGTTATTTTAAATGACAGAGGAATGAAACATACTCCAAGAAAGAGTGTTACTTCATTTCTTTAGACTTTGCTTTCCTATTTGAAAAATTGTAGTGTTGGATTTCAAACTCTAAAGTTATTCCTATGTTTACTAGTCTTTGTTAATTTTAAGGGCAAGTCCTCTTGTCCTATGCACATTTTTAACACTTGCTAAGGCCCTACACAAATGACCAATTTATATGTAGTGGTTAGAGCATAGGTTTAAGTGCTAACTCAATTTAGGTTTAATAGACAAGGTTCCAACCTTATACTGGTTATGGACTTTGAAGAAAATACTTGTTTTTTTGAAGTTTCAGTTCCTCATCTACAAAATTGGGAAAATAATGGTTCCTATCACCAGGGCTGATAATCAAATGGCACCCACCTTTTCAGCACTATGAGTTATTAATGGACAAAATCAATTCTGGTTCATTAATACCTACACCATGCCTGTTAAGTATCCTGAATATTAATTAGTAGAATAATCTTGGTACTTCTGAATAAATATTTGTCACAATGTGTACGAGCAATAGCAGTCTAGACATACAGATGTCTTCACTATTTTCTATGTTAGAAAGAATCAGTAATATGGTATTTCTGTGCTCTCTTTAGTAACTTCAATTCTGAATGTAATTCTAGTATCCTTTACATTGAACAATTAAATAAATATGGCAATAACAGTTTTAGAAATTGATTTAACATATTATTCAAAAGAAATTCAAGACTTTTATGTTGGATTATTATTGAGGGAGTGGTGCTTATTGTAGGAATCCTCATTCAGGATTTGGCTTAAAATATTCATTGTTTCTTTCTCTGATAAAACCTGCTGAAGTATTGACAACATTTTCCCTCTCTAAAGGGAACTTAGAAGACATTAAAGAACAGGGCTAAAAACCGCTAGTGTGTGAGTGAAGGCTTGTGGATAAAATGAAGTTTCCTGTAGCCAGGATTCTCCCCTGGCCCTGGTTGGCTAGCTCACTACACACGTGTGGGCAATACGTCATTATTGACTGTATATAAAGATGCTTGCCCAGTGCTCTGGGTGACTCGGTGGTACGCAAGACTGCAAGGCTGCAGGAGAGCAGAGATGAGACTGGAGTGGTGGCAGCACCAAGGACAGAGACTGGGATAACTGTGTGTGCAAAGAGGCCCAGAGGATGGCTTGATGCATGCAGACACGCTCTGAGTGAAAGGGATTTTAGTGATTGAGCTTTCACCCCAAGAACTGTCATTTCTTTGGTCACATATTGAACTTGCCCGGCGTTGAAACCCACCAGCAAGACAGGGCTCTTTACCTATACATAATAAATTCAATTAAGCATGAATTTTAATATTTTTTTTCAAATGCATGCTTAAAAACTTGTGAATCCTAAGAAATTCAAAACCTGTTACCAAGAAAAAGATAAATAGTAAAATAAGTATTTATATCTAGGTATCATTGGAATCTAGCCTTAGAACTTTGACACACCCAGGCAGACCTAGGACTAGGATATCCATGACATAGAATTCTGACAGCACAGGTTTTAATTGGCCCAGCAAAACTGGAGAGATAATATCATTGAACAAAAATAGCAGCACTCAGCTTATGCAGGCGTTAGCCCCTGATTACAGATATCCATCAGTGGTAGACACCACTTCAGGATCTCCCTTCACAATTTAATATGTTCTTCTCATTCTGGATGTCCTAGAATTTGCAAACAGGCTACTTTCAAATGCTGCTCTCCAACAGGTGCAGCTTCTTATCCTAAAGTGAACTCATGTGCACCTGCTTGTGGCTCTGCAAGGGTACAGTCACTGTGTCAGTGCTTTTACTTATCAAATTTATATTTCACAGTGGCTAAATTGCTTGGAAAGTGTATCCCAGTGTGGCGTATTTTGCAGTCTTGGTTGGACTTTCAAAATGCCTGCTATCTGCAGAAACAAAACAAAACAAAAAGGAACTATGTATTTTTGACATTCAATAAAGTACAAAAGAAAAATAAAATGTGCTTCCCCAAAAGGGAAAATTTACAAGTAGTTCTTTCTCCAAGTACACATGGTTTATCTCACCATTAATACTTAGAATAAAATTGAATTAAATGCTTGATGTTGAAGGGATTTTAGCTGACATCAATGTCATTGCATCTGTGGATAAAGTGAAGGTTCCTGTGGCCAGAATTCTCACCTGGGCCTGGTTGGCCACCTCACTACACACATGTGAGCAATACGTTGTTATTGACTCTATATAAAGAGCTTTGTCCACTGCTCTGGGTGACATGGTGGCACGGCTGCAAGGCTGCAGGACAGCAGAGATGAGACTGGAGTAATGGCAGCGCCAAGGACAGAGACCGAGATGGCTGCGCAGGTAGAGAGGCCCAGAGGAGGAGACTGGCTTGCTGCAGGCAGACTCGCTCTGAGTGGATGAGATTCTATTTATTGACATGCTACCATGGAAATAAAGTTGAGTATAACCCTCTCACCCCAAGAATGTTCTACTGTCATTTCTTTGGTCACATTGAATCCATAGTGAGCTTGCCTGGGGCTGAAGCACACTGGCAAGACAGTATCTTCCTCATAAATGAAAACACTGCATTCAGAGAGCTTATGACATTAGTAAAATAATGTGGTTTGGAGTTGGCTGTGTCTCAGTTTGATCCCTGACTCTGTCACTTAAGCTGTGGGAATGTTAAGTCTCAGTTTCAGGATCTGCTAAAGATGAAATAAAGTGACGTAAGCAATCAGTTATGAATAAACTAAAGGAAGGATATCCAGTGGGAAGGAACTGAGTCCCAGCAGTGACAGATTACTGAGAAGATATGAGATGACAGGATGGTTATAGGCCTCACAGAAGGAGGTTGGGCACACATCATGAAATATTTTAATATCAATGTGGGGAAGTTGGGGTTCCTATGGCCAGGATCCTCACTGAACTTAAACCACCTAATGATGTAACTGGCCTGTTGCTAGGCTACTGCTTCCACACCTTTAGGCAATAAGCTATTATTGCACTATATAGAGAGCTCAGCCCAGTGCTCTGGGTGGAAGCAGAGATACTAGTGCTCGACCTACCGCCAGGAGAACAAGCCAGGTAATAAACCCTTGCACCCCAAAGAACGTTTTCTTGTCAATTTCTTTGGTCACATTGAATCCATAGCTAACTTGCCAAGGGCTGAAACCCATTGGCAAGACAATTGGCGTAGTTGGCAGGGTTCACTGTTGACCAAGGAAAAAGACAGGCTGCCCCTATGAATGGGGAGACAGTGGTTTTTCCCCCAGTGGGTATGTGGTCTGAGGTGGTTTGCCTCCTAGAGGACTGGGCCCCACCCCAGGCATGGAGGCAAGTGGACGTGATACCTGAGGCAGTAGGGATAGCCCTTGGTATAGTAAGTAGGTCTTTTGAGAGACAGAGTGCCCATGAAGCAGCGGTGACTGTGGGTTGGCTGCTTCTCACAGTATTAAAAAGTCTACAGAAGAGAAGGATATGCTCCTGAAAAAGACCCCAGAAATGGCGGCATGAGAATGTGAGCTGCAAACTTCTGTGGATTCCCTGAAGAAGGAAATGGTATTGATGTGAGAGGAGGAAGCACGAGAATGCCAGCAGCAAGGTGACATTGGAGAGGTAAACAATTCCTTACAGAATGAGATGGCAGTGCTGCCAGGTGCTCTGAAGAAGGAAAAGGCCATTAAGGAAAAAAACAAACTCCTGAGGGAAGCACAGGTGGAGGTGGCATGAGAACACCAGCTGCGAAGCATTGAGGAGAAGGTAAGAGAGCTTTTGAAGACTGAGCTAGCATTGCTGTGAGGCACAGTAGAAAAGGTAAAGGTTGTAGCAGAGGAGGCACTAGGGGGAGGGGAGAGAAAGGTGCCATCAGCCCCAGAAATGGAGGAGCTGGGGAAGGATGAAGGGGTGGTGCTGGAGGCACTGGCCCCTCCTGTACTGAAAGCATGTCCCGTGGTTGTAAAGAAAATAAAGACCCAGCAGCTGAAAGTTCCCCAAGGAGAGGAGCAGCCCCTCCCCAGGTCATGAAGCACTCTATGCTCCTGCCCTATACTCAGGCTGAGCTGGTGGATTTGGGCTCCTGGTTTAGGCAGAAGCCCTCGGAGTCAATATCAGCTTGGCTTCTGCATCTGGGGACTTAGGGGTGGATGGAATTGTTCTGTTGGGATCAGAGTTGGGAAAGCTGGCTTCCCTGACAGAACAGCCTGCCTTAAGGCAGTGATTACAAAATGCACATCAGACCCCAGGGAGTCACTCACTCCTCGATTGGCTTATGGCTGCACTTCGTGCTGTGTGGCCGAAGCAGGGTGATCTACCATCCTCTCCTATTAGATGGCAGATGTATGCTGAGCTCCAACAGGTGTTATGAGAGCTAGGCATAAGAAATGCCATTTACAGTCTGGAGAATTATGGCCCAGATGAAGAGATTTTCACTACAGGCATGAGAAATATTGTGCTTCAAATGGCTCCCACATCCCTCTTTGGGTCTCTAGTAGCCATTCTTTCCCCTCACATAGGGCATCCCATAAGCAAGGTGACACATACAGTAGCAGACTTAGGAGAGGCTGAAGAAATGATAACCCAGAAAGAAATAAGGTCTGCTACTCACAAGAAGAATTTAAAGGGCCATATGAAGGTTACGAGGACCCAGATGTGGGTTGATTTAATACGGGCTGGAGTAGATGGAAGGAAATTAGATGGTAAGTCAAATAGGATCTTACTAGAGCTATGGCAACAGCAGAAACCAGAGCAGCAGTTCCAGCCATTAAGACCAAAGAGGCAGAGGGCAGAGAGAAAGCCACAAGTCTGGCCTGTGTGTTTACAAGACTTCCTGCTGGAGAGCGAGCCAACCTCACTTGAGCCCACAAAGAAAGAAGATTGGGGAACACGGTTTGACTGAGGGAAGGTCAAGGTATCTGCCCTGAGGGAGCAGTGGGGGACTGGAGGCCACATGTTGAAATAGCTATCCATTGGTCCCCAGCAAACATAGTGTCCTGACTCTGATGACACAGGGGCTGAATGTTCACTGATTCATGGTAACCCAGAGCAGTTCCCTGGGACTCCCCACTATCATAGGTGGATACGGAGATAAGACTATCAGTGTGAAAGAAGCCCAAATCCTTTTGGTAATAGGGCATTGACTGCCAAAAGAGTATACTGTGTATATATCGCCTATCCTTGAGTATATTTGGGGGATTGATATCCTGCAGGGTCTATGGTTGCAGACCACTGCAGGTGAGTTCAGACTGAGAGTACACCTGGTGAAGGCAGTTCTGAGGGTACATTCTAGGCACCTGCCCACAGCTTTGCCTATGCCTCGGCGGGGTGGCTAATACCAAACAATACAAACTGCCTGGAGGGCATAAAGAGATTGGAGAAACTATCCAGGAGCTGGAAAAGGTGGGTATTATAAAGCCCATCCATAGCTTTTTTCAATTCCCCAGTGTGGCCAGTAAAAAAGCCACATTGCTCCTGGCGTATGACTATATATTACAGAAAACTGAATAAAGTCATACCCCCTATGCATGCTGCTTTCCCGTCTATTGAAGGCTTGATGGATACCCTCAACCATGAACTAGAAACATACCATTATGTGGTAGATCTTGCTAATGCTTGCTTTTTCATTGACACTGGGCAGGAAAATCTGGAACATTTTGCCTTCACGTGGGAAGGACAGCAATGGACTTTCACCATCCTTCCACAGGGATACCTCCATAGCCCCACCATCTGTCATGGACTTGTAGCCCAGGACTTGGCTACATGGGAGAAACCACCAATGGTGTGGCTGTACCATTAAATTGATGATGTCATGCTCATTTCCGATTCTCTTTCAGATCTAGAAGGTGCAGCACCTAGACTGCTGCAACATTTACAGGAGAAAGGATAAGCTGTGAACAGCACCAAGGTTCAGGGACCTGGTTTGTCTGTCAAATTCCCGAGGGTTGTCTGGTCGGGTAAGACCAAAGTGATACTAGAAGCAGTTATAGATAAAGGCCAGGCCTTTCCCACCCCTGCAACTGTAGCATTACTACAGGAGTTTCTGGGTCTTCTAGGCTATTGGAGAGTGATTATCCCGCACTTGGCACAAATTCTGAGCCCTTATACTGGTTGGTAAGAAAGGGAGTCAGGTGGGACTAGGAAGAGACATGTGCATCTGCCTTTACTACAGCAAAACGGCCAGTCAAGGCCATGCAGCCCTTGAGTGTGATAGACCCATCAAGGCCCTGTGAGCTGCATGTTCATGTGACTGAAGACACTTATGGCTGGGGTCTCTGGCAGCAGCTTGAATGAACTCACCAAACTCTTGGATTCTGGTCACAACTATGGAAAGGGGCAGAGGTACGATACACTTTGATTGAAAAACAACTGGCTGCCATGTATCACACCTTGCTGGCCACAGAACCCATTACTGGAATAGCTCCAATAAAGGTAATAACCATCTATCCCATCTTGGGGTAGGTACAAGAGTGGACCCAAAAGCCAAGGAGTGGTGTAGCACAAATGCCCACACTAGCCAAGTGGGGTGCTTACCTACAGCAGCGTAGCACTCCCTATAGTAGCCCCTTGGGTGAAGAACTCCAATGTTTATTGGGGCTGGTGACATATACTAGTGAAAAGCAGGAAGAACTTGTTTTTGAACCATTAGTAGCAGAGAGTCCCTATCGGGAGGAAAGAACCCCTATACACAAAGATGCATGGTACACAGATGGCTCCAGCCATGGGCAGCCCCCAAAATAGAGGGCCATAGCTTTCCATCCTAAGACTGAAACAATATGAATGGAAGATGGTGAGGGGAAGAGCAGCCAATGGGCAGAGTTGCGGGCTGTGTGGCTTGTGATCAGCCAGGAGCCCTCCCCTATAGTTGTCTGCACTGACAGCCGGGCTGTCTATCGGGGCTTGACCCTGTGGCTACCAACCTGGTACCATGCCAACTGGCTCATTGGTCACCGACCCTTTTGGGGGAAGAATTGTGGCAAGACTTATGGGCCTGTGGTCAGCCTAAAATAATTACAGTATACCATGTGACAGGTCATTTGCCACAGGCATCCCCAGGAAATGATGAAGCAGATAAATTGGCCCAGATACGTTGGTTAGAAGGAACGCCTGCCTCTGATGTTGCCCAATGGTTACATCAGCGTTTGTTGCATGTGGGGCAAAGGACAATGTGGGCTGTAGCCCATCAGTGGGGCTTGCCTTTGACCTTTGAAGAAGTTAGTAGACCCCGGAAGGGTGTGTCGTGTGCTCCAAAAGGGACTTACACTGAGTTCTACAGCAACGTGGGACAAAAGCTAAGGGGCCTATACCCCTTGTCAGGTGGCAGATAGACATCGGTATGCTATGACTTGTGTGGACACAGCTACTGGACTTCTGGTTGCTTTTCCTACCTGTTGTGAAAACCATCAGATGACCAAAAGAGGCCTGGAGTGTCTCTTTGCTGCCTATGGCCAACCACAGGTAATTGAGAGTGATCAGGGCACCCGTACATTGCAAGAATGGGTGTGATAGCTGGGAGTCAAATGGAAGCTTCATGTGTGATACAATCCTATCGCAGCAGGCATGATAGAGAGGCACAATGGCTTGTTAAAATCCAGACAAAAGTCAGATACCAATAGTCTGTGGGGAATGTCAGTCCACTTATGGACCGTGCTATGGCATTTGAACAAGAGACCCCAAAAAGGAGCCCTGAGCCCATAGACATGTTATCACATATGGCTGCATCCCCTATACAACTGCAAGTACAAACCAAGGAAGAATCACTGAAGCTGAGGTTCGGCCACCAGAATATCTTGCTGCCAGCACCAACTGCATTGAACCCCGGAGACTCCATTGAGAGGACATCGCCTTGGACCTTTTGACACCTGGGCCAACGATGGCTGGCTCTCCTGGCACCTTGGGGACAAGGCTTAGAAGCTGGCCTCCTGTGTATTCCTGGAATAACAGCAGAGTGGCTGCCAAAGGTCACAGTAGTATATCCTGAATGGCCAGAAGGTAGGAGCATCTTACTGGGGAGTTTTGTTTTATTATTATGGCCAGTGCATGCACCTCCAGTAGCACTATATATAGACCCTTCAGTAACCCCCATGGGGAAAGGAGTAAAAGTATGATAAGTATGATATACTAGATCTGGAAGGTACCCCCTTCTTGCTACAGTCCTATCACAGGACCATTCTCTTGCATGCATCCTACCTGATGGACAAGATTTGCCTATGTTGGTGTCATTAAAATATATGTCTTATTGCCCCTAAAGTCTTTGTGGATTGGGAACTTCCTCTGGCTTGAGGACTATTATAATTTTTGTTATTAAGAACCTCCTCTGGCTTGAGGATTATTATAATTTTTGTTACCTGTATCAAAATCTTGTTGCACCTTAATTTTTATTATCTCTAGGTTGTTGTTATCCTCTGTTGCTATTGTGGAATCTGGTTATAGTGCTCCAGCTTTCTCACACAGGGATCATTGCAGAAGATGGAAAGCATGCAGATTGTAAGGTGAGAATCCTGGAGGGGTGGAGTGTGGGGAAGTTGGGGTTCCTATGGCCAGGATCCTCACTGAACTTAAACCACCTGATGATGTAACTGGCCTGTTGCTAGGCTACTGCTTCCACACCTTTAGGCAATAAGCTATTACTGTGCTATCTAGAGAGCTTGGCCCAGTGTTCTGGGCGGAGGCAGAGACGTTAGTGCTTGACCTACCACCAGGAGAACAAACCTGGTAATAAACCCTTTCACCCCAAAGAATGTTTTGCTGTCAATTTCTTTGGTCACATTGAATCCATAGAGAACTTGCCCAGGGCTGAAACCCATTGGCAAGACAATCAATTACCATTCTAACTGCCTGACCCTTTCCAGGCCATGCCAATGGTGCTAGATGTTTCTATTTGATATTCTAGTTCATTCCTCTTCCTTTTCCACCCTTTGTGTTCTAGCATGCTGGCTGGCCAGCAGGGACCACATCAACATGTTCCTGTATCTTCTAGTGGCAGGTTGGATCCTGGAAAGGACTCTAACTCTTATCATCTCAAGCTAGGACTAGTAACAGATCAGCTGTATTATCTACTGTGGTCCCCGCAAACCCACACCTTTGTAAACAGTCTCTTTGAGCAAACGAACCTTCGCTAAATTATTCAATTTCATGAATCTGGGAGTTTCTGGCTGAGCTGAGGACTGCTGCAGGCCTGATAGTGTCCCACTGAAGCTTCCTAGAGGTGTGGAATAGCTCAAAGGCCATGACTCCAAATTGAACCTCAGGATTTTATTCAGACAAGTTGTATGGGATACAATCGCTCTGGTTACACTGTTGAACCAGGGTCTTGGAGCAACTTTCTGACTGGACTAACTTCAAAGTCACAGGGCCATACATACTGGTTTCCTGGTGTTCAGAGACACCCAGAACCTGACCGGGGACTCAAGGGGCCAGCTTTCAAAGAGGCTGAGGGTTTCTGAAAAAATTATTTGTAACAACAAATGAAATAAATGGAACATTTATCTAGTGCTAATATAAGCTTCTTAAAAAGTTCTATTAAAATACCTAATTTCTTCTATTCTGATCTATTATATTAGAAAAAAATACATAATCTTGAATTCAATAAAACATTTCTCACTTTCTAATTATAAGGACAAGGTAAAAAAAAGTGGATTGGATTCAATAGCTGATTCAATATCTATGTCCCCAAAATGTCAATCAATAGATTGATGTCTAGAGACATTTCCTGTTCTCCACACTATGTTCAGGAACATAAATAATCACACGGAGTGTATGACACATAAAGTTTTAGAAGACAATATTGAGAGCAATATTTAGTATATGTGAATTAAGACTAAGTTTCCCTGTAATGTGAAAAGAAGGGTTGTTATTCAAAGATACACTTTAGTAAAAATAAAGGCAAACTCCTTAATTTCAGGATCAGAAAAAAGTTAAAATTCTGCAAATATAGCATTTCTTTAGATTCAGATTAGCAGTTTTTCTGAAACATAATATAATAGTTTTAATTGGCCACAAGTTCAAAATAAGCATAAAAGAGGATGGTTTGATTCAAAATACACTCAGAGAATTTTTGCTCAGATCTTATCTGGAATTGCATGCTCATTTTTCAGAGCATTTTGAAAGGAAGCATTGGAGACAAGAGAACATCTAGGAGGTAAAGCAAACACACTGGGAAATGGTTGAAAGTACTTTGTGTTATTAAAGTCAAACTACAAAAACTTACTAATTAAAACCTTATTTGAAGGGTATCTATAGGAAGACAAAGGAAACCCATTCTGTGTTGTGCCAGTGAATTAAGACCAATAGGCAGAGTATAAAGTCTGATTTCAGCTCAGTGTAATAAAAAGAGCAATCATAGCTGCTCATTGTACCTACAGTGGAACATATCAGTTCAACTCCCAGAATAGAAACTGAAGGATCACACAGCATGGAAGAAAGAATCTATGATACGGAAGAGAATACATGAAGTGTCAGAAGTCCTATAAAGTATATGCATATGCTCTCAGGTGAGGCTTAAGATATAGTGTATGTGCATATTAGTTTTTCTCCACCAAGCTAGATAATATTTTGTATTTAACTTCACCATTTTTTCCAGACCTATTATATTCATATCTGCTCCTGTCCTATACAATTATTCATTTTATCTTAAACCTGTAGAGATATATTTATCTTTGCTTTTAAGTGGTAAATTTAATGACTTCACAATTGCTAAATACAAAAGCATTGCACTTTCACACAGGTTCAAGTCTGTCCAACTTAATTTGAGAAAACAAAAACTTTTATAAAACTAAGCCTCTAAACTAGGACTTTACTTTGTAGTACTCTTGTAAAAGATGATTTTTTTTTTCAGGAAGGCAATTCACAACATTTGCCAAACATTATAAACTTGTCAAAAATAAGCTTATTATGAAAATTCTACACAATTAAGATCAACATAACCCTATTTATCCATAATTTTTGTGGGGAAAAAATATTATAAAACAATTTCACAAAATTTTTGCTGAAGAAACGATCTGTCTTTCCCTCAACAGAAACATACAGTAAGCCTGACCCTGAAGTTCCTTCTCTCAGCTCTTAATGTATCTAGCCTCTATATTAAGCCCCTCCACATTTATCTGTTTTCAATTCTGCCAGCATTTTCTCCTAGATCCTATTAATTGGTAGGTTACAGTCTAGTAAAAGACCTCTGTCTACCTATTCACTTATTCAAACAATAGAGAGCTGAGGTAGACAGAAATTCAGACTAATATTATAGTAAGGATGTAATTTAAACCAGTATTTAAATTCTTCTATGGACCAAATCATCTATATAATTTTACTAATCTTCTTTTCAGAGACAAGCAAGGCTATTGAATTAATTAGGAATGAATATCTGGAAACATAATATACTTTGTCTAGTTACCCATATTTCAAAAAAAAAATACCAGTTTTAACCCTGTCCTGCCCTAGTTAAGTTGTAACTTAGGAAAATATCATTAATCAATTGAATAAAGTTGCAAAAGAAAATGTGGAGTATATACTATCATAGTGCATTAGGATTAGTTTCAAGTTCATTTTGACAGGATAAGGGGGTGGTTTATAACATTATTAGAGTTTTTAAATCTATGAAAAATCTCAAAATCTTTTGATTCTTTTGAAAAAGGCACATACTCAAATACAGATAAAAATGAGCAGCATGGTATGCTCTGTATCAAGCTGTTCACACTCTTTTCCACTTGGGAGTTATACAACTAATCAAATTTACCTGAAAAGAGAAAAGCACTGGGAAAAGTACTTTATAGCATTAGAAAAAGTATGTTTCATCAGAAACTTAAGCAAGACCCCAATATATTAAATTAGTGTAGTAGAAAGCACTAATATTTTCTGAAATAGTTTTACACATACCATACAGCTTTATTCTGTCACATACACATGGATGTGTATGTTCCTTTTAGGTAAGGAATAAATGAGGTCATACATAGATGTGCATATTCTCCTAGTGCTCTTCTCACAGCATGGTTCATGCTGGCAGGAAGACCTCTGCCTTAAGTTTTAAGCAAAGTACTTTTCTCCCCCAGGAACAATCATGAATGTTGCAGAATGTCAAGAATCACACTTTGACCTTCCTCTGCTCTTTTCTCCTCTCAACTTCCTAAGGGCAATTCTACCTTTGCCACTTCAAGGGAAATAAAGATTTTTGGAAAGGAAGAAGCTATTCATTTAACTTTACAATCAATGATACTACCTAGTAAGTCAAACTTTGAACAACAGAGCAAGAGAGAATGCAAAGAGATTCATAAAGATGGGAAGAGTCACTTGGTTGATATCCAATTCCGTTTCTTTCATGGATTATGAAACTGCCTCAGAGAGTTTGAATTTCTCAAGGTCTAAGGATGAATCTTTGGTTAATGGCCAGGTCAGGTGAGTGCAGCCCTAAATAAAATGAAGTTAGTAATGAGCTATATTACTATTATAGGTTTAGCTCTTCCTTTGGAGGTCTTCCTCTTCATAAGCCTTCAGTCAAAAGTATATTTTGGGTGGTTTTCTGGTAGAAGCAACACCTCTGTGCTGATACACCCAGATAACTACCCAGAATCCATAGTGACCAATAGCATCCACTCACAGGATGACTGACTCAGAAAGTGAGTCCTGTTTTCACCTCACTAAGAGAGTTCAGATATTGAAGTTTCAACCTTTTAAGAGTAGCTCCTAGGTGTTGTCTTGGAAGTAACTGAGCTAATGGGTCATAAATTTTATAAATTTATATAAAATTTATAAACCTATTTAATAGCATTTAAATTCATCCCAGGACATTTTATATCCAAGGAACCATTTTAGTGATAGCCAGAATCTTTCCATGTACTTGCAGATTGACCAGTTAAAAAATTGGCATCTTATATATAGGTAATTGGGAATTCATAAAGAGCAAAACACAAATACTGAGAATGTTTTGATGAACAGAGATAAGCAGGCAATGTGCTACATTCATTTTTAAGACTGAATTATTAATTTCCTCAAACAATTGCATTTCTCATATATGCCTTAGTTTCGAACACATTTCGATAAAGCATTTGACCATGCAAAATTAAACGCATTTAGCTTTTCTTCTCCCTAGTAATAGAATAATCCCCTCTTAAAATTTCTCTTTTCCTTAATACAGTTTCAAAGGCCTGTGGGGCCTAGATTCCTGAACACCTATTACAAAACTACAAACCAGAGGAAAATCTCCTAAATATTCTGCATCAGGGTACTTACTTTCTCAATTTGAAACTCTATTGATCCACTCTGGAATGCTTTCTTATAACTTTGAAGGTCTAAGCAGAAATAACAGTCACCAAATCATAGTCCTAATCACACAGAACCATTTAAGAACTGAAAAATGGGATTTATCTCAGGTAATTCAAGAAAGGTGATTGTTTTAAAATGAAAAAAAAAATAGAAGCAGAGAGAGAAACAAAAGTATGAGTACATATGTTAACATAGTATTTACATAGATGTGAGCTCCTTTAGCAAAAAGACTGCTTGGTTCATCTAACATTGACAACCACAGACCTGGAATAGAAGCTGTAGAACTGAATAAATAAGTGAATGAACAAATGAGGAACAGAGCTAAAACTTTGGTGACTCCATACACATTGCCATAGGATCTCCTGACTCCAAGGAATACATGCAGAGTAACTTAAAAAGGAATTCTCTAAGCAAGTAATCAAGTTAATCTATTCATGCAGTTATTATTGCCATTATACCACAAAACAAATCATTTCATTCATTCTAATGGCCAAGTCAGTTTAATCATTGATTGAGTTATGATGTATTGTAGTCCCTATTCTGGGGTCCAAAATGGCCAGGCAACTTGGAGTTTCCTCTTGAGAACTGAAATTACCTCTGGATAAAGCACAGATTTACCAGACCAAAATATAGGAAAATCATTAGAAAGTTGAAACGGCATTTGCCTCTTTTCAGCAGTTAAGACATGGCATAGAGAGTGATATGGTCAGTGTCAGACAGCTAGAGCTTCAGTTCCTGAAAACTTTACCTTCTACATGTGTGGCCCTGACTGAGATACCCTTCTTAGCCCTCTGTTTATTTACTCATTTTTATTTTTTAAAGTTGAATACTAGCATCTACATCATGAGTGGGGGTGGAAGAATGGCATGAGATTGATGAGATAACATATGGAAAATGTTCCATATCAGACACACAGTAATTAATAAATATGAGTTTAATCCTTTTACTATCACTTTTTCTTTACTAACACTCCTCTTTGATCTTTGTCTTCCCTTGGCAAACCTTCTGAATGATGGAGCAATTTGGTTAAAAATCACAGCTACCACCAAAGGCTTCCTTAACACTTAGAATGCAGCAGAATTTGAACTAGTATGAGTGTGCTGAGCATAATTCTTTATTTCCTTCCTCTCTCCCTCCTTCCTTCCTTTCTTCCCTTTCTGATTTCTCTCTTCCTTTCCTTCTTCCCCCTCTTCCTCCTCCTCTTCCTCTTTTTTTCTATGTATCTGAGCAAACTAAGGAATTTATAGATATTTTTAAATTAAAAGTTCATCTTTATAAAAATTGTATCAAGTATCTGCTCTCATTTCATCTAAAGGTAGTCAATCATCACTAATCTTTACTTCTATATGAATTATTTTCCAGACTCATTTTTTCCAGGTTAATAGTAAAGTGCTTAATATTCATCACAAACTGATTAAAATATTTTGTGTTCTCTAACTGAAAATGTTTTAAGGCTGCACCTTTACAAGTCTGCTGCCTTTTATTCAACTTAATAAAAAAAAATGTTATTATTAATTTGTTCAATTTTGTATTAACAGAACAACAGATTGATGAATCTTTCACTTTTCAGCTCATTGTTTGAACATTAAGTAGGTAGGTAAATATAAATTAAATTATTCCACTGGAACAGGCATGATAGGGAGGCATTTTCTATCACTGGGAGACATTATAGTTGCTGAAGTAGACTTTTAAGGTATTAGACAAGTATTTTACTCTACCAAATACTTGGTTAAAGTGGTTAAAAACACTAATAAAGTGAGCTACAAAAAGAAAAAAAAACCTTGGAGGAAAATCAATATTATTAAGTGTTTAAACTGGCTTTTCACATTTACTGAATCTATGTGCAATTCGTCAAGCTGCAATTACCCCTCTTTTTCCTACTTTCTCCTCCCCTTTCATTTAAAATGAAAGTTGGCTTGCAGATCACATTCTTAATCATCTCTAACTTTCTAAAGGAACTCATACCACATATATATTGTATATTGCATAATCTTGTCTGAGTTACTGAGCATGGTCAGTATGTAAAGCCGATGAATCTGCTAGGATTAAGAATGAATTTTTTTTTTCAATAGTTTATTTTGGTATCATTAATCTACAGTTACATGTGCAATATTATGGTGATTAAACTACCCCCTTCATCAGGTCCCCCCCACCAACCCCATTACAGTCACTGTCCATCAGCGTAGTGAGATGCTATAGAATCACTACTTGTCTTCTCTGAATTGTACAGCCCTCCCCATGCCCCCCAACATTACATCTGCTAATCATAATGCCCCTTTTTCCCTCTTATCCCTCCCTTCCCGCCCATTTTCCCCAGTCCTTTTCCCTTTGGTAACTATTAGTCCGTTCTTGGGTTCTGTGAGTCTGCTGCTGTTTTGTTCCTTCAGTTTTTTTCTTTGTTCTTATACTCCACATATGAGTGAAATCATTTGATACTTGTCTTTTTCGGCTTGGCTTATTTCACTGAGCATAATACCCTCTAGCTCCATCCATGTTGTTGCAAATGGTAGGATTTGTTTTCTTCTTATGGCTGAATAATATTCCATTGTGTATATGTACCACATCTTCTTTATCCATTCATCTACTGATGGACACTTAGGTTACTTCCATTTCTTGGCTATTGTAAATAGTGCTGCAATAAACATAGGGGTGCATCTGTCTTTTCAAACTGGGCTGCTGCATTCTTAGGGTAAATTCCTAGGAGTGGAATTCCTGGGTCAAATGGTATTTCTATTTTGAGTTTTTTGAGGAACCTCCATACTGCTTTCCACAATGGTTGAACTAATTTGCATTCCCACCAGCAGTGTAGGAGGGTTCCCTTTTCTCCACATCCTCGCCAACATTTGTTGTTGTTTGTGTTTTGGATGTTGACTATCCTCACTGGTGTGAGGTATGAATATTAAAAAGGCAAAATAAGGTTCCCATTTGCTTCCTCCAAGGTAGAGGTACAGTGTAAAATCCCAAGGAAAAATTGTATTTGATTTCCAGTAGAAGTAAGAATAAATCTGATTTAAGGACTAACTGTCATGATCTAGAATTAAATAATGGTTAACTGGCCACAGCAGAAATCACCACGTGCACAGGATCTGAAGTGTGTTGTGAAAACAAGCTGACCTCAAATAATTTTTGTTTATTTAAAGTGCCCTGTGGTATAATAATAACAATAATAATAATCATGGGACATGCTCACATGTGGCAGGTATAAAGCACTTTACTCTTCATCCTTGTGGCCATCCTTGTAGGCACACAGCATGCATGTATTATGAGTCCCATTTTATAATGGGGATCCCCATTTTTTAATGAATAATCTGAAGCTCAGAGAAGTTAGGTAATTATCAAAAGTTACACAGCTACTAGACAATAAGCTGGGATCTGACTCAGGCAGTGTGGTTCTAGAGTCCATGCTCGAAATGCCAAATTCTAATCTCACTGAGGCCAGTCCCAGAATTGCAGATTTGGTGCACAGGCTGTCAGCAGTGCCTTCAGCAATCACTGATGGCAGGCAATGGAAGTATTTGCATAGGCAAAAATCAGCAAATAACTATAAACTAGAAACACTGAACAAAAGAAAAAATATGAAGTGATCAGAGAGGACATACTAAGAGGCTGGGATCTTCAAAATCTCTGCAAGAACAACTATCATTTTCTGAGATACTAGTATTCTAGTTTTATTCTTTCCCACCAGGGCACCTGTAGCACTTTCTCTGCAAAGGTCCTGATAGTTTTTAACAACTCATAATACTAGAATATGACCTTATGTATAGTGAATGCTTACTATATGAAAGGGCACTTAACACACATTATTTCCTTTATTCTTTGCAACCCTGGGGGAGATATGATGTGTTTTAATTTAAAGTTGAACATACTGATACTTAGGCTTATAACATTTTTGAACTACACAATTAAGAAAGGAAATCAGAAAAATACAAATTTCAACAATAAGGTATCATTTTGTAACTGTAAGATTGGTAAAAATGGAAAGATGTATAATTTTGATTGTTAGTATGGATATGAGACAGATGATATGGTTCCTTCATATACTACTAGTGAGGGTAAAAACTGGCACATCCATCCTGGGAATCATTCTGGAAGGCAATCAAGTAACCCATGACTCAGCAATTCTCATTTTGGATATTATCCCCAAGATAGACATCAGAAAATTCTAAGGATGTTCAATGAATCATTGTTTGTAAGTGTGGGGAGTTACAGGTGTCCATCACGAGAGTCAAATAGATAAAATATGACAGATGACCAACATGGAGTATCATGTAAACTTAGAAGCAAATGTGTGTGTGTGTGTGCACATGTGTCTGCACGGATAGATCAAAAACATTACATAGAATGGGATAAGATATTTGCAAATATCTGATACAGGATTTGTATCCAGAACATACAAGGAAACTTAAAACTGAATAAGAAAACCTAGTTAAAAATGAGCCAAGGATATGAACAGCTATTTCTCCAAAGAAGATACATAAATGTTAATGAGCACATGAAAAGATGCTCAATATCATTAGTCACCAGGGAAATGCAACTCAAAACCACAGTGAGATACTTCACACCCACTGGAATGTGTTAATGAAAAAGACAGGACATAACAAGTGTTGGAGAGGATGTGGAAAAATTGAAACTCTTATCTGTTCCTGGTGGAACAGTAAAATGATGCAGCAATTTTAGGAAACAGTTTGGCACTTCCTTAAAGTGTTTAACATAGAACCATCACATGATCCTGAAATTCCAGTCCTAGTGTATACCCAAGACAACTGAAAACATACGTCCATTCAAAATACAAATATTTTTAGCAGCATTATTCAGTATAGCCAAAAGTAGAAATAACCTAAATGTCCATCAACTAATGATGGTTAAAAATGTGGTATATCCATACAATGGAATATTACTCATCTTTGAAATATTACATACACACCACTACAACATGGATAAACCTTGAAAACATTATGCTCTGTAAGAAAAACTACATATTGTATGATCCTATTTATATGAAATATCCAGACTAGGGAAATCTGTAGAAACAGAAAGTAGATTAGTGGTTTTGTAGGGCTGTAGGGATGAGTGAGAAGACTGGGAAGTGACAGTAAATGAGTATGAGGTTTCTTTTAGAAGGATGAAAGTGTTCTAAATTTGTTTCTGCTAATGGTTGCACAACTCTATGAATATATTAAAAACCACTGAATTACACACTTTAAAAGGAATTATATGGTATATGAATTACAAACATTTCTTCAATACATTGTTAAAAAAAAAACTGTTCTGAATGATGTAAGCAAAGTGTCTCTGTGAGCAGCTCCAAGCTCCTGTGACCTGATGAGGCATTAAACAATAATCAGAAACTGTCAGAACCCTGGAAATGGTTTACAGCAACCAACTGAATGCTGAATGAAGACAATTGCAACTTTAAAATGGCAGGAAAGTTCTGTGCAGTTTTCATTGCCCTTGTCCCACCCCCACCATGACTCAGTGGTAGTCTTGCAGAAGACAGCCAGTACTCCCAGTGTGGGACCCCATCACTAGCTCTGAATGGAGAAAAAAGACCATATTTAAGCATAATTGTATAAATCTGTTCTAACCTGTATGGGGGCTGCATGAAGGATGTAAGGCATGTCTCTCTTTTGCCTAATTTCTAATTCATCCTGGCCAGAAAAGCAGTAGATGCCTGGGGCAAAAGATTAGGGTTAAGCCATACAATGGACCACCTAAAATTTGGGAGAGACAAAGAAACAAACACAAACAAAGAAACAGCAATGCATGCTCCATCTACATTCGACAGAAACCATCCCTGAAGAAGTCCAGACTTAGAATTATAAGATAAAGACTTTAAAACAACTGTCTTAAATATGCTCAAAGAGCTAAGGGAAAACATAGACAAAGAATTAAAGGAAATGAGGAAAACAATGTATAAAGAAAATGATAAGATGAACAGAGATAGAAAATTTTAAAGGTAACAAACAAATCCTGGAGCTGAGAAGTATAATAACTGAAATGAAAATTTGTTCACTAGAGAGAATCAACAGCAGAGGTGAGCGGGCAGAAGACAGAATCGGGAAATATGAGGACAGAACAATTGATATTTATTTATCCAGCCTGTGGAAAATAAAAAGAAGAGAAAACTAAACAGAGCCTCATAGATCTGTGGGATGTCAAATGGACCAACATCTTTATGGGAGTCCCAGAAGAAAAAGAAAGGGGCAAAACATATATTTGAGTAATGATGGCTGAAAACTTTCCAGCCAAACCAAAGTGCATCATCATCCCAGTCCTAAGTGAATTCAAAGGCCATTAGAATTATTTATGTAAAAATCGACCCTTTTAATTCCCTGATGTCATCATCTCCATGTCTTTCACTCTTAATCCAGCTACCTACGCTAGTGGCCTCACCATAGCCTTTCACATCACTCAAAATTGATCTTTCCCTGAAACAAGAAATCCAGTTACCCACCTTCTCCACACAACCCCAATTCCTATGACTACCTTACTTATTTACTCTCATTACAATTATTCCTCAGCCTCATCAAGACTTTCAGTCTTTTGATTCTATGTTCTTAACTCCTCAGTCCTAGCCCATATTTCTCTCCTTCCTAACCAAGTTCTGATTTTATATTGTACCTTTTCAAATCTATTGATTCTTGTCCATAAAATCCTAGTTTGCTTAACTCCAACCTTTTCTTATGCATCTACCTTGACTTCTGGTCATTACACCTATATATTTAGTAGCATATTTATTTACTACATTGAGATCTAGAAATGTATGGCCTTTCAGAGGATCAGTTCTTCTGTATTTCCATAGTCAGTTTATTCTTCATTCTTCATAGTACATTGTCTCCCTCAGAATCTCTTCCTTCTTCACAAATCTTCAACATCGCCACCTCCTCTCCCCACTCCTGGTAGACAATCTCAGCTAAACTATTAATTATTCCCTCTGTGTTTTTAACCTGTCATTTGATAATGACTCTTTCTCATCAATATTTTGACATACTCAAATATTTTCCAACCTTATTAATTTTCCCCAAAGCCCACACCTGAGTATCCCTGCTTCAGATATCCACCCAGTCCCATATGACAAGTGTAACCTGCTTCAGTGGATTAATTTAAACTGTCTCCATATCCTTGGTCCCTAACATCTCCTTAGTGCAAGAAATATGGTTTTTTCCTTCTGTTCCTAAAAACTTTTCTTTCCAGTGTGACTGTTGAACTACAACTGGCTAAATTCAATAGACAATCCACACACACAATACTACTTGTCTTCAGTTGAGCAATTTGCCAGTCCCACTTTGAAATACTCTTTCCTTGGTTCCTGTGATATCTAATGTTCCTGGAATTCTCATAAACTTTTCTTGGTTTTTCTTTCTAATTCTTAAATACTAAGAACTTAAGGGATACTTTTCCATAGTTTTCATTCACCAGTATCAGTGATCGTCAAATGTTTTAGGGTTTGCAATAAAAGTCATGTCTTAGGTTAGTAGTAGACATGAGACAGTAGCAGATCTCCATATTTCTCATCAATAATAATGTCAAAAGACACAGCTAAATCACTGGAAAGGGTGACAACACTTATGGCCAGCAAGAGATTGATCCTAACAGTGAAGGAACAATAGAAAGAAGTAGGAGCAGGGACGAGGAGTAATAAGGAGGAAAGGATAGTGGTTTTGAAATCTAGCTCACCAGGCATAAAGGATATCTTCATTCACTATGAGGTGACAATTTATGGACACACAGAAGGACCCATGAAAATTAACAGCAATATTTGCAGTAGTAGACGTCTATTTGTTAAGTGGGTGGGAAATAAAAGCTTTCAGATTTGGATTTGCTTACAATGGCTGCTAAAGTCTAGAACATGTTGAGAGAACATGGGATTGAATAAGTACAAATATCTCATAAAAATAAAATTAACTTTATGCACTTGGTGAGATAGGGCAGAGATAGGAGACAAGCATCATAGTTAACTTTTCCTGCCTATGATGAAAAATGCTGAGCTATGAACAGTATAGTAAGAATAGGAAGGACTCCATCTTAAAACTAAGATGCCATTTTAAAAACCAGGAAGTTAGGAAGTAAGATTCCTAACATTATTCTTTAGCAAACAGACAATAACTCAATCCACTTTGAGGGCAGGGTGAGCAGTCTTGACTGCTATGTTCCCAAAAAGAAGCTGCTATCCTGCAGAAGAACTGCCCAATTTCTTGTGTGTTAATTTTGCAGAATTACCTGGAGGATTGATAATAGAAGAGAACAGACTTAATGTCTCTCACCGGAGATAAGCATTTTGAGACCACTTTACAAGTCTATAACCCCTGGCTCTTTCAAAAATCCTTAAAAGAGGGAGCCCTTTTAGCATGCCTCCTCTCTGAGGACATGAGCACTTTTTCGCTCTTCAAGTGGGTAACTTTAAATAAAGCTTTCTCACTGCTCAACTTAATTGCATTTTGCACTTTTCCAGTGGCAAGCATCTTTGTTTCTTTGCTATTTCATTCTATTTCTAAGTCTTCACTTAGTCTCCACTTTACTCCTGACAAGTAAGGAGGAGCTGCTGAGATCTCAGATTTGGGCCTCCAAGTTTCCATTGCCTGGGAACTGGGATGGACAGAACTGCAGCTGCAGGAGCCTGCCTGAGAACATCCTTTTGGGAAGTTCTCAGAACATAATCTCACTCCATCCCATGCTCTGCGGCTCTGCAAATCCTGGGGTGGTAGGGCATAGCCCTTCACACCATGCAGATCCAAGTGGGCACAGGACGCCAAGTGACCCTGGCTTTAGGAGCTGGCAAGGGAGACTTCCCTATGCTGAGAAAAAGTTCAGCAAACTTTCCTTCTTTCCCTCTGCATTTTCCTGCTCTCAGCTGCCTACAAGGCCTCTGCCATTCATATCTACTCTCGCTTTAATGAATTCCTTCCTTACCTACATTAATCCGACCTGCTCAAGAAAATCTTTCTCATTCAGTCAGAACCCTCCCCCATCTAGGCTGAGGTTTCACCTGGTGTGCAGGGAGAGACCTCCCAGATGCAGCTGCCCAGCAACACTGGCATTAAGAGAAATAAATGTCCAGGTAAACTTCACTCCTTCCCCATTATAATATAATTCCCATTAAAAAATTTGTTCTGTTTTCAGTGGATATATTTTATATTTACCCTTTCTCAGCCCTGTGCTGTAAAGAATGACTCACTTTACCTGTTGGAGCCTCCTTTCTTTCCTCACGGTACAAACTCAGGTTGTAGAGTCCTCACACATGGATTTCAATTAATTTTTTTAAGGTAATAATTTGCCCAATTTTTTTGCTTAGGTAAAAATTTCCTCTAATTAAAAGAATGCTTATACTAATAAAGTATCTCTGTCAGATGAAACCCTCATAGATTTAGTATTTATGCATTAAGTCGAAAATGGATTTGATTTTAAAATAAATGAGAGTTTCTTGAAAAAAAATTATCATGAATAGCATGTAGATTGGAGAAATGATGAGAAAAAGATTGACTTTTCTGTAGCATGTCTATTGTCATATTATATATCCACTCAGATCAATTAACTGCATCCAAAACAATTTAAAAATTCTTTGGGTAGGTAATCAAGGCTCTCCAAAAAGTTACCCTACCTTTATTTCTAGTCTTATCGCTCATAAGATTTATTAAACAAACAAAAAGAGCCTTGCTTTCCAACCAGACAAATACTCATTACCATCTAAACATGTCTTCCCATTTCCAACCCTGAGATTTTACTTATCATACCATTTCTCTCTTGGAAGGCCCACATTGCTCTTCTTTGCCTATTTACTGGCTACTTATAACACAAAACCTTGACTTAGTGTCATCTCTGTAAGAAAAGTTTTTACTGAGCACATAGCCCATTATGATCTATTTCTTCCTAGACTCCTTTGCACATAATAGAATTACATTTTAAATAAGACAGTATTTAAAATGTGCTATATCTAAGCATACATGATTTTCATGTTTATATTTGGAGAATACCACCACTACCATTACTGTCATTTTGACTATTCCTATACACAGTGTATGCTGATCTTATTGTTACTTAACCTCTTATGATTTTCAATGTCCCCCAACTAGTTTGTAATATTTTATTACCTAGGGACCATAGCTTTACTTCTTTAAACTGAATATAGCTACCAGCACACAATCAATGGTCAATGAATCATTGAAAAAATAAAAACTGAAGAAAAGGAAAGGAAGGAGGGAGAAAAGGATGGCAGGAAGGAGATGCAGAAGCAAACAGATTATGAAACCTGGGACAAGTAAAGTGGGCCTCACTCCTTACTAACCCCCAAATCACTTCACAAAACACATTTTCAAAACAGCCTGAAGATTTAGGCCAGTAAGGTAATGTTTGTTAATTGCTTTGAATAAATTGCTTAAATATCACACAGTGCTATGTAGATATGGACATTAAAAACTCACCTAAGCCTAAAATCAGAAGCTATTCTTCTGCTCTCAATAGTGTTGAATTGAATTGTCTTTTGAATTTGTCCCACACTACTCCATCCCTTTGTAAATTTAGTGAAAATTGTGCAATACTTGTGGGATTTACAATGGTTCAAAGTGAATTCTAATGAAATTCTGTGAAGAATCAGTCATCCTATTACTAAGAGATACTTGTCTTTTTTCCCACAGAGAGAACTTAAAAGTTCTTAACTACAGACAAGAGATTTGCTATATAGCTGGAATATTAAAAGCTCACTTCAAGTCTGCTTGCCACTTTAAATATACATTTAAGAGAGCAAGCTATGGATGCAAAGTCATCATTTGATTTTTAGGTCATTCAAAAGTCCTGATTAAATGTTCCACAATAGATCTTTTACAAATATACTTTTAAAATCTATTATAAATTTTTATATATTTCTGCAAGTCTTCTATTGCCAATTGTTGTTTACCATAAGAAATAAACAAACCACAGAGTTGCTATTACCTCCTTATATGTTTAAATAATGCCAAGTACAGGACAAGAAGAAGAAAATGAAAATAATAATTTCTAGACAAGAAACACTTATTTTGTTAAAAGGGGACACATTTTAAATAGAAGGAAGTTGATATGTCTACATGTTTTCAAAACAGTAACATCATTTTACAACCATACATAAACTTTAAAACACCCTTCTATTACCTTTTGAATGTTCTTAAAATGCTGTCCATTTGAAGTATCTGTTTGCATTTCCTAGCTGACAGTTTTTCTACTTGAAATATTTAAAATTTACCTTTAGAGTACATTTAAGTTTAAATATTGTAGCTTAGATACTAGTTTGGAAGTACACTTTGAAATAATGCTAAAATAAAGTAGGTTAAAAATACATAGTCAATGGAATACTGCTTTCAGTAGTGTACTGGGCAAGGTATTCTGAAGTTTTCCTGATAGAAAAAACTAGAATCTGGATAAAACATATTTTCAGTAAATTGTTAGCTTACAGGAAGTAAGGTGTTTCCAAGCATGCCCCCAATATTCCCCCCTCCACTCCACAAAAGAAAAATCAAACAGCCATGAGCTAGAATATGATGAACTGGGAAGAATGACTACTAAACAATCCCACAGTATTTTAGGAAATACTTTCCTGAAAACAACTACTTAGAAGTGCTCAACTTTGAAGACTAAGCCTTTTTCCATGAGGAGGTAGCTTAACCGGAATCACTCACATTGAATCTGCACCCTTGGAAGCTAAATTGCTCCAACATTGAAGGCATCCCTTGTACCCTGACAGATATAAATGCAAATCTGCTTTGCAGAAAATCACCCATAATTTGTACCAAGAGTAATGTCAGAGATTGAAATGACTATCAAAGATCCCCAAGCTACCAAGAATTAGAGTCAGAGAAACACATAGACCCCTGAGGACTTTGACGTTGAAATAATCACATCCAGAATGCTCTGGGGTTTTTTTAACTATGAAAGCAAGGTTTAAGTAAATAAAATTGTACCCAAAAAGAGAATTGAAAATCAACAGGAAAATATTGAAAAAAGAAATAATACCTTTAAAAATGAAAATATATAATTTATGATTCAAAAACCTCAGTAGATAGGTTAAACAACAAGTAAATCCACAAGGGAGAATTAGTGGACTGGGAATTAGACTGAAGAATTTACCCTAAAACAGCACAGAGATGTAGAAAGAAAAAAGCAGGAAAAAATAATTACTAGATATTGAGAATACAATAGAAAATTGACTAAGTCCTGGTGGGACTTGCAAAAGAAGCTAGAGAAGATGGAAGCATGAAAATGAAAATATTTGAAAACACAATAGATGAGAATTGTTTGGAAAGGATGAAGGTCTTGAATGTACAGAACATAGGAAGCATAATATAGGGAGCAATCAAATTAAAAATACATCCATAAGTAGAAACGTCAGAAAACCAAATATAAACCCAAGATACTCAATTGTGTCCAGAAAGGGAAAAAATATATATAAAATGAAAGACATTTAGGAAACACTTTCAACATGAGCAAGAGAGACCAGAGGACAGAATAATAATTTCATGAGAGAAAATAACTGCTTCTCAAGAACTGTCTTCCTGGAAAAAATGTGCATCTGACTTATCCTCAGAAACCAGGCAAGTAAGAAGGGAGTAGAATGAAACATTTAAAGTGTTGAGGGAATAAATCCAGCACCCTAAAATTCTTAACCCTGTGAAATTATCCTTCAAAAGTGAAGAGGAAATAGACTTTCTCAAACAAAAATTAAGGGAATTTGTTGCAAATAGGCCTACCTTCCAAGAAATGTTAAAAGAAGTTCTTTGGAGAAAAAGAATATAATATAGGTCAGAGACTCAGGTCTACACAAAGAAAGGAAGAACATCAAAGAAAGGACGAGTGAAAACAAAAATAGATGATTCAGAACCTAGAGAATCCAAATAGAAGACAGTGAAATGAATTTCCAGGATGACGATAAATGGGAAATCCCAGAATCATACTCCCAGAACAGATTTTGGAGCAACCAGTCAAGATTTAGAGCAAGAAGAAGGACTTTAGGAAGGGTGTCTCTAAATGGAAAAATATAAATAAAAGATTACTTGAGTTGACTACAGAAACAAGTTTTAAAGTTTAGGGTAGGAGAATAGTAATAGTAACCTAGAAAATGTCAAGGCTGTTTATAAAGTGTCTTGTATTTTATTGAAATGAATGATACCACTGAATCCAACTTAGGCAAGGTTGCAGAGAACTTACAAACAGATAATCATGTATTACTTGAATGAACTATGTGGCTATGCTTTTGATCATTCTGATAACATGAGATAAAAACTGAAGTATGAGAAAAATGAAGATATTTATGTGCACACCCTTATGAGCATGCTTAGCATTTAATGATGATAAAACTTTATGGAAAATGGAATGAACTCCAAAATTATCTTAAAATAGTCAATTTTTTTGAATTATACTTTTAAATACACTTGTAAAATATTGATAAATATTTTAAGATATTGATAAATTAAGTGAAGGTGTAATTGTTGGGAAGCAGTCTTCCATGATCCCTGTTCCTGCACATCTGGATTAAGTATTCAGAATCAAAAGGCCATGATTGTTCTTTCACGAGTGGTACTTCTCAAAATTGTTTAATCAGCTGGAAGTTCTGAAAAGTGAGTCATGTACCACAAGAATGCATTGATTAATCATGAACTGTGCCTGTAACTCCTACGGACAAAGAACAGGCTGAATTACTGCTTGTTAGATAAATGGCCGAGTCCTTAAATTCAAGAATCCTCTCCTATAGTTGCCCACTACCTGAGCAGGCTCCACCTCACTCTTCATGTCAGTCTGTAAGATTTGTCTTCTGGGAAATCTGTGCAATGATGTTACTCTGCCTACTGCTATTGCTATGAGCAATAAGCTGTCTTTTGTCTATAATCCAGGAGTCATCTCTTCTGTCAGCATCCATGGAACTGTATCAACTCCTAACTTATTAACTCATATGGTTATTTTCATGGGTGGTCTCCTGCTACTGTTCTCCTCCACATTGTCAAACTTATTTAAACTGTAAAACTCCTAGAGTAACATTCAGCAAGCATCATTTGTCATTATCTGTGATTCAGAAATTGTTGAAAATTATTGAAACACTGGAAGTTGGGTCAAAAATTATCCAGATAAGCAATTGACAACTGAATTGATTTTAATATTTGACTTATTTTTAATTTAAAATCTATTTATTGAATGATTAGCATTAAGCAACTGTTCTAAAGAGACAAAGTAAATTAATATGTTAGTTTTTTTCTTTGCCTTTAGAAGTAGATGCAATTAATCATTGCATGTAATTTAGGAAAAACATGCATTATTTTAACACAATTTAGAATGGATAACAGAAATTAAAAAAAATAATTTGTGAAGAGTTCATGGTCAAAAATATCTTAAAAAGAGAAAAAGTCCAGTAAAATACATGCATTTGGCAATTTTGACAGAGAGTTAAGCCCATTTCCCCTACCTTATAAAAGAAAGCAAATAAAATTAATATTTATTACCAGTGAATACATGCTGTTTTACTGATTATCATAATCACAACACAATGAGAAAACATTTTAAAACCTTTTGTTAAAAGTAAAAGGGACAACAATTTGAGGCTTGGGTGAAATCAAAGAACAGGTGTGGAAAGACTATTCTCTCATCACAAGTTTCATGGATGGACACCTTATGGTTAAGGGAGGAAAAAGAGTAAATTTCAGAATTCCCATGGGAATAAAAGAAATCAAGGCACTGGTAGGCTGGATTTTGGACAGGTCATATATATGCACACTTTTGTCATCTCATACTATGTAATAAGATGGTGGACCAGATGCCAAAACCTTAGTGAATGAAGGGAAGTGATATAACTGGGAGGCATATGACAATAATGAGGATGGTAGAGCATAAATCAACCATGTGGCATGAGTCTTAAATGAGTAGAGATCTTTATTCAAGGGCTCAGGGGGAAATGGTCTGGAATTAGGATAGGCATTTAAAATACATCAGCCTTTCCCCTCAGCTTCATCCTGTACCCAACACTAATGGGTAATAAAGATTAACATGCTTTTGAGAATTCTGCCACCAAAGTAGTATGTTCAGAGAAATCCAAGTTTCAGTCAAAATCAAGAGACATAATCAAGTTTTATCAATAGGTTAAGGCTGTGGGAGTTTGTTTGCCATGAAACAAGGGTTTCAGAAAGCACAGTGGGAGGGTGGAACCAGAGCCAGAGAAGTCAGATTCAAACCCCAGAACTCTATGAAGATGAGAATTAAAGAGTAGATTTTAACCCGACAGACCTGTATTTCAAATCATAAATTAAAACAGGTTGGGATTAGTAGGGTTAAGGTCAATGGTAATAGGAAGAGGATTATCTCAGGTCTCTTTTAGGACTATGTTTTTATATTGTCCTTTGAAAGTGTTGACTTCTTATATTAATATGGACATTTGATTCCACATTTTCTTCATTCACACTGCATTTTAAAGAGTACATTGATTGTAACTTAAAATAATGAAGTTGTTTTCTAACTGCTTTTTTAAAGTAGGAATTTGGACAAGCTGAGAAAGAAGATCCTTTTTTCCTTCATACTATTTTAATGTTTCTCATTTCTCAAAGAGCACCCTCAGGCAAAGTCTTGTATCTGTTCCAGAGACATTAAAAAAGAAATTTCAGTTCCAATAAGACATTTGCAAATTTTAGAAAAAAAGTCTTTTCTGCATTTCATTAGAATCATCTATGAAAAGGATAACAGAAAAGATACTGTAATTAATGCACATTAAATGCATAATATTTTACTTCATTTTATACTTAAAAACAGGAAAATTGAGCTAAATTTTTCTACTTTTATTTCTCTTGTTTCATGTATAATATAATAAGTGAACCTTATAGCTCTAATGTTTTGGTTAAAAGAGACTTTTTCATGCTAACAAGTCCACAGGAAATAACACTGATGGAGTTTAGAATGTAATTCTAACTCTTCAACTTTATCACTTCCCTATTTCACATGATTCATCTCTATACCTAATTACTTGAACAAAAAGGTTCATGGTTTTTCACCTATGTTTTTTATGCTTCCTTAAAAAAATTGTGACTGCTTCCGAAATGAACCCCTCATGCGCTTATCAGCTCTTACTTACCTACTTCTGTGCCTGTTGCCAAACCAATGAAAACCCTGAGCAAGTCGCAACAATAAGATCCTTGAACAAACCAGAGCTGGAATAGCCAAGTGGTGTGACCATCATTTATCAATCAGGGTTGACTATTTTCACAAAGGTTGTGGGCACTTTGCTTTGAAAGGGATAACTATTTCAACCTCTAAATTAAAGCACAAGCTCAGACTAGAAAGTGAACAGAAGTGATTTTCTGGCTGCTTCTCTTAAAATAATATGCAAGGATCATCAGTCCTTACCTAAACTAAACATTTAAAAGCTTAGCAATTACCCTGCTGAACTGAAAACATCTATTCCTTGCTCTGCTGGAGCCTCCCTTCCTTCCTTCTACTTTCTCTCTTCCTTCTTTTCTTCCTTTCTTCCTTTTCTCCTCCTTTTCCTTTTCCTTTTCCTTTTTCTTTTAAGCAGTGGCACATCTACATTTCCCAAAGCACTGACAAGTATATTTGGAGGAAGGCAGATTCTGACCTGTGTGTGAAAAAGAGCCTAACAGATCAGGAGTGTAGGCCCTCCACTTCAACCCCATTTCAGTCATAGAAAGTTAGGTTCTATATGTTTCATAAATTATGGTCTTTAGATTATCTAAGTTAAATTTATTCTTATTAGCAAAAATTAACTTCATAGGAGAAAATAGGCCTTAAGGAAATAAAATCAACCTAGGAGGTTTTGCGAGGCTGAGTAAGGAAAGAGTAAAGTACAAAAGTTGCTATCATGGGAAGTCCCAGTATATCTTTAAAATACTGATTATCAGTATAGCACCACTGAGTGGCTACAATGAAAAGGTTAAGATGATCTTGACCTGTGCAAACAAGGTAAGGGTATTCATTTGAACACTGAACTTTAGTTCAATACAAAAGGCTGAATGTCTGTTGTATACATTTCCTGTGTCAGAAATGACATATGGAATGATAAATAATGATGGATAAACATATCTCAACAATAAATAAGATGCAATCTTTGTTCTCAAGAATCTTTTCTGAGTTTTGATGTTGTAAGGTTGGTGATTCACTCATTTTATTTTCCCCAGTGGATCTTCTGATGGAGACAACATCCAGAGACTTTTGAGATGTTAGAGGAAAAAAGTAAAAGAGAAACTTTGCTTTTGACTGATGGATTAATTTGTATCAGACAAATATCTTACTGAGAAAATTTAGTAAAACTTGATAACATGCGAAATAAATTACTCTGAAGTCAATGAGAGCTAAGTCACCAGAATTTCACATGCCAAGATCTTTTAGAATTGGAAATGCATTCAGATTAGCCTAGCAGTTTGGGGCAGTTTTTGTCTTAAGGCATTTGAAGACTGATAAAGGGAAGAGAGACCAAGCACTTGAATGGAAATTTGAAGGTACCTGGAAGAAAAGATAAACTAAATATATAAACATTTAGGAAAGAGAAATATTAAAGCATAGGCCTACCATGATTGAGCCTCTCAATACTCTAGGACTTAGTGGGAATAGACAAGGTTTTAAAGTTTTGAAACTTAGCTTGAATCTGCTCACTTCCTGATTAAATTAAGAAAATGAGTGTTTTCTCTACCTGTAAGAAACAAATGTTAATCTCTGAATGAAGAAAACATTCAGAGTTTGCTATTTTTTCTAAATTATGACTATATTTAATCAATTGTTGCTAGACATATCAAAAGACAAGACCAAAACAAGAAAACATGATAAGAACAGATCTGTAGTTCATTCATTTATTGGAGATATAAGAAATCAGTTTTGAAATAATTATTAATAAGTTGAAGGTGGAAAAATATACCAGAAAACTGAAATATAGAAAAACAGAATCAAATAGAAATCTAGACGTAAATTACAAAGCAACTAAAATTAATAACAGAACAGACAGATTGAACATGAACAATCAGACAAAGAAAAAGAGAGAATTAATTAGTAGATAAGAACAGTAGAAAATGTGAAGGCTGAAGGAAAAAGGAAATAGAAAGAATTGAAAATACAAAAAAAGAAAAACAAATAAGACAGTAAATATATACATACACACACACACAGAGTTCTAAAGGAGGAAATGATTATGGGGCAGAAATAAATTTTAAAGAGATAATGGCTAAGAATTTTCTAAATTAGACCAAAAATATTTAGCCATAATTTGAGGAACTGCTATGAAACCCAAAGCAGCTTCAAAACAAACTATACCAAGCATATGACATCAAAATTGTTAAAAATTAAAAACAAGAGAAATTTTTAAATGCTGCCACGTAATAAAGACATACTACATCAAGGGAGCAAAAACAGGATATTACACTGACTTCTTAATAGAAATGATGGAAACTGAAAGACAACGGAATATCTTCAAGTTGCTGAAAGAAAATACCTCAACTTGGAATTTCATTCCTACCAAAGAATCTCTTTAACAAGTAAGGTGAAAAGAAACATTTAGAATAACAAAGCAGAAATCTTCACTAGTAGATGTTCACTATCAAAAATACTAAGGAGAATTTTTAAATGATTATAGATAGGCATAAAAAGACAAGAAGAAGTAATAAAGGGAAGGGTAAATATATGGACAATCTAAGTAATTGTTTATAGTACAAAATAATAATTATGTATTATAGGGAATACAGTATATATTTGAATAAAATAAGTGACAGTAATAACACAAAAGATTGGAGGGAATAGATAAAATAGTCTAAGGTACTAGCATTGTCTAAGAGATATGTGTTGATTTGTAAGTTACTGTAATCAGTGAGAACGTATATTGTAATCTCTCAGATATCAACCAAAAGAATAATCAAGTGAGTATAATTAAAGAATTGAAGGTTGATAATTCCAGTATCCCCACCATGTCTGGTTCTGATGCTTGCCCTATCTCTTCAAACTGTGTTTTTTGCCTTTTGGGATGCCTTATAATTTTGTCTTGATATTCAGACATGATGTAATGGGAAAAAGTAACTACTGTAAACAGGCCTTTGGTAATGTGGTAGTAGGGATGGCTAGAGTGGGCCAGAGCTCGGGATTTCCTTTCTCTCACATAGATGGCTGGAGAGGCCTGGAGTTGGACATTTCCCTTTCCCCAGGTCATGCAGGCTCTTCTCATACCCCAGCAGATCATGCTCTTGTGAACTTCTTTCTCCTGAGGTTTTGTTAAGGAGAACAGAGTGTTCTAGCTTATTTCAAATGGTTCTTTGTCCCCTCCCACTGCTAGAAATAGGAGAGGATTTTTCTCTGATAGTCATTGTGAAATCCTGGTTGAACTCCTGGAGGTAAATCTCACAAAATTTTAGGGACTCCCTCTGGAATTTTTAACTCTTAGACTTGTCCACACTGAGCCTCCAACAATTTGTAAATCATGGTTCAGGTTTTCCTACCCGAGAACGTGTCCCTTCCATGGTGCCCACTCTTCTCTGGTTAGCCGTAACTACCTGTATCTGCCTGTCCCTCCAATCTTAGGGACAGTGGTTTGCCCTCTGTCCTCCCCTCTTTTATGGATCCAGGAAGAGCTGTTTATTTTTCAGTCTATTATATGTTTAGCTGTTTAGGATGGAACACAGACTTCTAATCTTCTTACATGAGGAACTGGAAACAGGAAGTCTGTTGGAAACTTAATTTTTCTTAAGACAGGACAAGGACATATTGGTGTATTTTTTTTCACTTTATATGTCCTAAATATTCCATTTAAAAATAGTAAGAAGAATATCTGTAATAGCCACAAGGACTTGACAATGGAATTAAAATATTATCTTTTTTAAAAGTTATTTTATCAAAAAATTATTTAGGAGGAAGGAAATCAATCTCAAGGGCCATGTAGATTCCGTGATCTCTGAGTTCATTATAAAGGGAATGTTAAAAAGGCCTGTAAGTAAATGTATTGAGTGGGTATAACTTTTATCTCTAAAATTTATTTCAAATTATCAGAAGGTAGTATGTATGAGAAAATATATAACTTAGCTTAACAACTGAACAACTGTTCTGCTCTGGGAAACTGATTTGTTTGGTTTGTAGCACCACTGTTGCATCTCTTTCTAATGTACTTGCTTTAGTATTAAAAACCAGTGGTGTTCAATTGGTCTTTCCCAGGAGGCCATGACTCGGTAGACTACATGATATTGCCAATGTTTTATTCTAATAAGTGTTTTAAGCTGACTAATGCCTCCTCAACAGAGCTGCAAAATGTGACTGTACTTGTAGTCACATTAAGAACTACTGGAAAATAAAATTAATTTTAATAATAATTAATTTCCAAATTAGAAAAGACTTGCATGTTCATTATAGAATAATTGGAAAATAAATTAAAATAGAAAAAAAGGGAAAGCATGGGAATGGCTTCTACTTAGAACTAGCCAGTACTCAACAAATTACTGTCACCTCTTTGCTCAGTACATAAGCTTCTACATGGTTGTGATCCTTTGGTCTTTAAAATATATATTTATAAGTTCAATACTAGTAATAGTTATAGAAATACATTATTGAATACCAGCAAAATATAAAATACTTTGAAGAACAAAATATACATCCCCTTTCAGCAGGTACTACTGGCTGTCAATCTAGCATCCATTCTCCCCTTCTTTATGGTTCTGCTCAGATAGAGCAAGTTCTTTCCCCCAGCTAGATGTCTTTGATATTCTTAATAGAGGAGGATGTGGAAACTGCATTCATCCATTTATCCATCCATCCATCCAACTATCTATCCATCCATCCATTCTTATTTGCTGCCAAATGTTGCAGGGGGTTCTCCTAATTTTGATGACAATTAATGGAGCAAAAAATAAAATTGGTTGGCTATTCATGATTTCTTCCCTAAAAATAGAATGACCCTGTATCAAAGTACTTCCAAAACATTTCATTCCTCTAACAATCATTGAATCTACAAACACAAAGATGACATAAACTAGAAAAAGAAAAGTATATAAGTATGCATTTACAGTGGTAAAGTTAGACTTGGAAACATACAGAAAGAATAATAGGAAAGAACTCCATTTCCTGGGAGAAAATTCATATTCTCTGACCCTCTGCTAGCCAGATGCAATTCTAAACAAGAAGCTCTTGTTTTTAACTATTTTTCAATTTTCCTTTGTTTTATAAGGAATAAAGCCAGATGGAAGAGAGTACAGGGATTTTCTTATTGCTTTTTGGTTTTCCATTAAGCTTCTTAGCACAGATTAGATATATAACAGGATATGGAATGAATTTTTTCTTGTTGTGTCAGAATTATCAGTGTGGCTCAGAGCTAAAAACAACAGTACTCCACAAATTAGTGATTACTGCTAAGAATTGAGACCAGAAACATTTTATCATAGTTTATTAATAGTTAAAGGAACTTAACACTGTGACTACAACTTTCTTGACTAAGATTGGGTGGGGCCTGGAGGGAAGAGTCACCAGGTATACGGAGAGAACCATGCAGGGTTCTTCCTAAACAACATATCACTAAACCTAATACCCTGTATATGAGAGAGAGAAAAAAGGAGGGAGGGAGACAGACAGAGTGGGAACGAGAGTGCTTCTTTTCTATCTAAGACAACAGAGTAGGGGAAAGAAAATGTAGAGCAGGGAGCTTAAGAGAGCCTGAAATAAGGGGGTAAACATTCTACTCCATGCCTGGATGTCTGTTTAGGCATCTGTACTCTCCACCTGTCTGAAAAGGGGAAAGGACAATTGCAGAGAGGTCACAGGCAGAGGGAATAGGCATTGGGAGAGCTTTGCATACCCTGTAATGTGGTATGGAAAAGAATGCATGAGTTTACCTTCAAAAAAAGTCAGAGAACATTACAAAAGCATTTACTATCTTTGCTGGTATTCCATCCAAAAATGGGAAGAACATAGCCAGAGCACATGTGCTGGAGGCAGGAGACCAGAGACCCGGAAGGGGGTGAGCCAGAAGTGATCTTCTGCAACAGAGAAATGTTGGGTGGAGAAACTCTCCCAGGTCTGCAGAAGAGTGCTCTTCTGAAAACCATCTTTGGACACCTTCCAGAAAGAGGGCATCAGTATTTCAGGGCTTAAGTCCAAGAAATAGAGATGCTTAATGGAGAGAGGAGTACAAATGTGACGAGTCCACCCTTCCACGTCATCTAACTGGAGAGCCCAGGCTTCAAGGAGAGGCGGAAGGGCCACGCCTTTGCCACAGATAAATACATGAGTTGAAACCAAGATTACAATTTAAATTATAAAATACAGTACATTTTAATGACCAAAGTTTCCAGACCATTTGAAAAATATGCCTGAAATTCCACAAAGGGGACAGGAAAGGAAAATATATCAAAACTCCAGTGAAAGGGATGATTGTGGAAAACTATTTCAGGTTTGTATTTCACCAATTTAAGACTCCTTAAAAAGCTGTTACAGATATGAAATAGGGACAAGAGCAAGGAATATGTATCTTGGCATCTTTTTCTTTTTACTGCTGAAACTCCTAGAGCAAAGGATTAAACTCATGTACTATTTTTTGCTTTAGCTTAACTAGTCTGATTGCAGTCCACTTCTAACAACTTCCAATTAAAGCAGCTTGACAGTTTTTTGAAAAGTTGGCAGAGAGGGCGGAAACCAAGTGAAGGAGAAAAAAAAAATCCCCAAACACAGGTGTTACGTAAAAAAAAAATCAGCCACCCCGAGCTCCCATCCTTTTGCACAGCTACCTGTCTACCCACTCTCATTTCATTAGCAATTTAGTGTTTAGCAAGTTGGTTACAGTAGCTAAGTGTTAATTGGCTATTTGGCATGTTATGCCAAGATGAACCTGATTAATTAAAAGAGGAAGCACTATCGTCTGAGCAACACGACTAGGGCACTGATGTTGATGCCTCAGGTTGAGTGTATAATGAGACTTGTAGCTTCAGGCAAAGGGATGTTGCATGCTCTCAGTCTCTGGCATAGCACTGAATTAAGTATTAGCTCTGTAGTGGACCCCTGCTTATCAGCGACCTAGCTATTACTTTCCCAACCCTGATGTGCATAAGCAATATTTTCATCCTCTTCCCAAGAGATTTATCTGGCTGTTGAAGTAGAAAATGAATATTTTACAGTTCACTTGTCTGATCAATTACCTACAAGCTGCTGCAGTATTTTATAGCCAGTGGGAGAGCTGTGTAGGTGATGATAGAGAAATCTGGAGGGAATCTCTTAGCCAACTACACAAAAGGGAATAAAACTGTGAATGAGCCATCAGTAACCGGTCTTTGTTCTTACAGGTCTAGCCAGAAATTACAGTGTAACCAATTAATGTACTTAAATGATAACCAGCAGAATGTGAATTCTAGAGGTGAGGAAACTTAACTGCTTGATTAGAGGATAATGAAGTGAAGAATAGTTCAAAGCCAGCCCTGCTCTAGGCAACAACTCCCTCATCCTGCCATTTTGTCTTCGGTAATTGGATAAAAATCTTTTTTCAGTGACACTTTGAAAATCAAAAAAGTAAAAGTAACATACTGGAAGAAATGTTGTGTTCCCAGCCTTATAGGGAAGTATATTATTATTGTCAACTTTCAAGGAACCTTGAAATTTTAAATGAATATCCTGAATACTTTTTATAATTGATTATTTTGCCTGATCTTGACTGAATAGTTTAAGAGGACTTCCCCAAAGAAAGAGTCAAAAAAATGACTGCTTTCACCCTCTGAAAGAAATATTCTAAAAGACTTCCTATATGCATTAACATTAGTTTAATCCTTAATGTTTGCAGACTATTGTTTCTTTTTTTAAGATTTATAAATAATGTTATTGGATTGATATTTATCCTCTAACATAGTTTGTCTCAAATGTTTAATAAATACATAGATAAAATGTGATGTGAAATATTAAATGAGACAATGCCTAGCAACTGCCATCTGTTCAACAAAGTCCACTATTTTCTTCAAAATATCAAGCTGGCCTTGACTGACTGAAAATATTGCACTGCCCAGCACTTCCAAAAAAAAAAAAAAAGTGATCTTAGAGTTCACTTTGTTCAACAGAAATTCAAGTAGTTTTTTTAGTTACAGTGATGGTAAGAGTCATTTTTCAGTGATAAAATTAAAGATCTTAAAAGGAACAAACCCAAGCCTTCTCTGAAGTATACATTGGTTTGGAAGTACTTCATCTGCATTTGAAATTCAAAACTATATTTTTATATTTTCATAATTTTACTTTACCCACCCAACAAAATATTCCACTAGGAAATAACTTTAAATTGAAAAATAAAGAAAATAGGTTTATATTCAAAAGATAAGATATATGGGGAATATATATATATATGTATATTCAAGGTTTGGCATTTTGTTTTCCTCACCTTACCACAGTTGCCTTTTTTTTCCTCCAACACAGCTATTGAAGGACAAAACAAATCTATACCGAGGAGTAGAAATTTTAACCTTTCTTTGATATATCAAAAGTAATGTTGGGTCAAGTATTCAACATGTAAGATGAATTTTAAAATGCTCTATTTGCAATTGTTCTAAAATCTTCTTGCATTATGTAGGGCTCAGAATACATTTTATCAGGTTATGAAAATTCCCCTATAAAGAAATTTTAATTACTAAGATTAACCTATTGTTTACTTAGTGGTTGAAAATAATACAAATTGATAAAAGATGTGTGAAAAATACACATCAAAACTATCTAAAGCCCTTGATATCATGAATCAAACTCAAAAGTATTTGAGGAACTATAAAAATTATGGAGATTTTTATTTCACTAAGTAATATCCAAACAATTCTATCAGCTGCTGTCTTCTGGTCTTATTTTTAATCTACCTAGTCATTCATTGCTTTTGGCTAAAAACAAAAAGAGGATCCATCAATCTTTGCTTTAATGATTTTGTAAATAGGTCATTTTACCGCATTAGTTTTTGCTGCCTTTTGAGTTTTTTTCCCCTACCATATTTTATGCCCTACCATTTCCTCTTTATTTATTTTTTTTGTTCTCTGTTTTTTCTCTTTCCAATAATAGAATGATGATGACTTTATCATAGAATAACTTATTGCTTCTTCCAAAGGAGTATACAGTGACAACACAAAGCCTTCAGACTTTCTTAAGGCTGTTCTGGCATTTAGTTGACAATAAAATACGTCATGAAAGTAATCTGTGGTAAGTTGTTTACATTCCTCAGATTTCAAGTCATACATTATTAGTTATATATACTTTCCTAAATTAAAACACATGTCTCTCTCATTGAACAATATTTGAGAGGCAAGTAGATAACACAAAAGTCATACTTCAGTTCTCATGACCCGATGCCTGGTGCAAGACCAAGGCTCTAGGTCTTGCCAGCAGTGCGTCAGAGTAACAGTTGTCACTTCTCCATGCTTCCATTTCCTCATCTGCTCCAAGAGGACAATGATGGTAATAATTTGTCATTACCTTACAGATTTTAGAAGGAGAAACATGTCAGTGCATGGAAAATACTTAGAAAATTGTCTGGTACATGGTAAGCATACATAAAGATTAGCAATTAAGAAATAGGTTGAATACACTTTTTACTTGAAAATGATGCTTTATGATATACAATCTTTATTTAAAATAGTCCCTAACTAGTATTTCTTTGGGAAGACTGAGTGTGATTGACTGCTATAGAGTTCATGAAGCCCATCTTCATGTGTGGATCCCACTACCAAAACGGCCTTTGCTTCTGGCTCTCCATCCACTGACGACATCTGTGGACATGAGGTCTGTGGACAGCGCAAAGTGACAGAGTCACCCAAGAAGTTTGCTTGGTAAGTACACAGACTTTTGGAACCCAATCCAATGTAATAAAGCAGAACCTTTGCACACATAATTCATAATTTGTATTTTAAAACAAAACCTAGCTGATACTTTTAGATGGTATTAACTACACAAGCATACTTCTTTCTTGTTTACTTTTTTTTATCATTCCCAAATCACCTTCCTGCTGTAAGTTTTTTCATCTTTTAAAACTTGTGAGACATAGAGGCAAATTATTACTTTATCTAGAGAGATTTACTTTTATGTGTATCACTTTAATAATGGAATAAAAGTTTCTATTTTCCTACAGAGGAATTTCAGACATAGGCAAGTGTGGAAGGAGGCTTTTACCTGAGTGTTAAAACCATCTCACTACAAATTATATATATACAATTTGTATGCAATTATATATATAAATAATATACACATACTTACATACACACATACAGATACTCATACCTACAGATATTGCTAAATGTTTAGAAAACAGTGCTCTCTCTAGGAGGCAGGACCACTGCTATACCATTCCTCCAGATTTACCTATTTTGAATAGAAAGAAGGCTTTGTTGACTAAGGAGGTGATAATATTGTAAAATGTTCCCTATTGGAACCACTGGTTTTTTCCCTATTATTTTGAAAGTATGGAACAAAGGAATAGTTCAATGACTTTGTAAGGTCTTTCCTAACCCCACATGGGTTACTGGCTCAAGTACAATTTGTTTTATTTATTTCTACCAAATATTCAAGATAGAACTAAGTATAGATGACAGCTTTTATTAGAAAAAATGTTATTGCCCTTTGTTTTAGTAGATGCAAGTTCTACTGCACAAAACAAATGTTGACATTTAAATTTCTAAGCTGAAAATCTTATTTTATCCAGTCAAATGCTGAATAAACAAAGTAGTGGTTTTTACTCATAGACAAATTCTGACAGAAAATAATTTGCTAAAATTTCAGGACCTGAGCAATTGAATTCTAGAGGCAAGAACTTACAGGAAAAAAAAATGTAATCTATTTTGTTATAATTGTCCTAAATAATGAAAAATCACTTCTCGCAGCTATTGAGCAGATGCCAAAGCCATTTTGATCAAATTCAAGTTTAAAACTATGTGAGAATAGTCATTTAATTTGTCTGAACATCTTTATTTCACCTTAATTTTTGAATTAAATGTTTTATTTTGAGATAATTGTAGATCCATATGCAATTGCAAAAAAAAAAATACAAAGTGATCCTTTGTACTCTTCCTCTAGTTTGTGCTCATGGTAACATCCTGCAAAACTATTAAACAGTATCATGACTAGGATATTGACATTAATAGAGTCAATACAAAACATTTCCATCAAAACAAAGCCTTCCAGGTGCTCCTTTAAAGACATAGACACCTCCCCACCACACTCAACCACAGGCAACAACTAAGCCCTTCTCCATTTCTATAATTTTGCCATTTCAATGAAAATTATATAAATGGAATATCTGTATAATTTTAGGGATCAGTGTTTTTCATTCAGCTTAATTTTCTGAGGATTTATCCATGTCATTGCTTGCATTAATAGTTTGCTACTTTTAAATGATGATAAGTATTCCATAATATGAATGTACCACAGTTTGTTTAACCATTCACCCACTTAAGGATTGTTTCTAGTTTTGGGCTTTTGTGAAAAAAGGTGGTATAAACATTTGTACACAGGTTGTATGGACATAATGGGTCACTGTGTTAAATATTTTCTCTACATATATTTATAACCAGATCACATGTAACAGTGTTATAACTGCTTCCCCCATGAAACTTAATTTATAAAACTCAAGAGGGGAAAGAAAGTCTATTGTACTTACCCATATTTTTGCATACTGTATTCTTTCTTCCTTCCTAATAGTTCAAGATAACTTATTTTATTATTTCATTTCTGTTTACAGAATTTCATTTAGCTGTTCTTTTAGAGTAGTTCAGCTAGTGAAAATTCTTTTATTTTCAATCATTTGAGAATGTCTTGAATTCTCCTTCAATCCTGAAGGATGTTTTTCTGGATATAGGATTCTGGGTTGACAGTTCTTTCCTTTTAGCACTTGAAAAATAGAACATTTTCTTCTGATCTCCATTGTTACTGAAGAGAAATCTGCCATCTTGGCATTGTTTTTTTTCCTGTAGGTAAGGTATTTTATGCTTCTTCTTTATAACCTTCTCTTTCTTTACTTAGACTTTCTTTTTCTTTACTGAGACTTTTTTCCATTTTTTTCAAGCATGTTCCTAATTGCTTGTTGAAATATTTTTATGATAAATGCTTTAAAATCATTTTCAGCTAATTCTTTTATAACTGTCACTTCAGTGTTGGTGTCTATTGATTGTCCCTTTTTATTCAGTTTGAGATTTTCCTGGATATGGTGAGTGATTTTTTAATTAAAACCTGGCCGTGTGGAATGTCATGATATACAGCTTTGGACCTATTCAAACCTTTTTTATCTGACTTCTTTCAACACTGCTCCAGCAGAGTAAGGCAAGGAGAGCTACGTCTCATTACTGCCAGGTAGGGATAGAAGTCCACATTCCCCTTTCAGTTTCTATTGGTTCCCAAGAGTGCCTCCTCACTACAGCTGGATGGGAGTGAGTTTCAAAACTCTGCTAGAAACCTACTGATACCTCCCTGTCTGTAAGGTGCAGGAGTACTACTTTACTGATTCCCCTTTTGCTTCCACTGACACCTTCAGGTAAGGGGTTGACCTCATTACCACTGGGTGCTACTGAAAGTCTGACTCTCCACTAGGCATCCTCTTTTACCACCAGAGCAGGGAGCAGGAGGACTGCCATGTTACTGCTGGGCTGAGGTGGACGGAGTTCCCTCCCTCATCTCCACTGACACTACAAGGACCTGGTTGCTATCACCCAGAGGGGATGAATGTCCCAGCAACTGACTTGTCTATCTTTCACACCACTCTGGTCAGGGGCAGAGGGAAACGGGAAGGTCTCATTACAGTCTGGTGATGTTAGAAACCCAGGCTTGCCACTGGGCCTTTGCCAGTGTGCGTTGAGGTCAGACCACAGGGTGTTATGTAAGACATAACTCCTGTAGAGGGGTTATTGACTAAAATTTTTCTGTCTTGTTAGGCTTCTACTTTTGCTGGAATGGGAGGAGGGGCTATTTCTTGTCTATGCCAATTGGCCTTTCCAGGTTGCTGGCCTCTTTAGCTGCATGCCTGGGATCTGTCAGGTGAATTCCATCATTTTGATTCTGAGGTCCTTAATCAGTCTGCCTCCCTCTTTCCACATATCAGAGTTATCATGTGTTTGTTTTATATATAATGTGCAGGGCTTTTAGTTACACTTAGCAGGAAAAAATGGAGAAAAGCACATCTACTCCATCTTGGAAGTCCAAGGGGCCTGATTTTGAGTCTGATTTGAGAATATTGGTGTGAAACTTTGTTGCAGAATTACTTTCTGTCCAGTGCATGAGAGTCCTTCAGCATCACAATTTTTTTCCCAAGGACATGTTTTCATTAAAAGGAGAACATCATGTTGGGTGAAGTAAAAGTTATATTCTCTCTTCCATATTCTGTCTTACAATGGTTCAAAGGGCATTTGATGGTTGATCTCTCTATGATACTACGAAAGTTAAATATATTGCCTTGTAGTAATAATTCTGCCATCATTTATATATTAATCCAGATCCATACATTTATTAAAACTTTTGTCCTATTTCTGTTTGGAGACATCAATGTCTTTTTAATGCAATGAAGTTGTTAATAGTAGCAATTACACTACCACTACTAATAAATGACCACCTACTTTGTGCTAGATATTGTACTATGTGGAAACCATGATAAATATGTTTTTTGTTAATTTATACACCAATGGAGGAGACTAAAATGCAAGAAGTAACTATAATGCTGAAGTACATGAAATACACCTTAAACACATTAAAGGAATAATCTTTCACATGTAACAAGAAATCTGAAAGTTCAGCATCTTAAGGACCCAGATTCCTGATATTTGTTTATCCCACTGTTCTCAGCACATGGATTTATTTCACAGTCACAGGGAGGAAAGCAAAGGACAAATTAAGGTATTGGAAGTCCCACAAATGACATCTGCTTATATTTTATTATATACTCTGGGCCACTTCTAATTGTAAGGGATTCTGGGCAATGTCTTTTTTATTCCAAAGATGGGCATATGGCTATGATAGAAAAAGTGAGAACCTATGAGTAAGAAGAAAGCAGAGAATAAATATTGCTACAGGAAGAGGTAAGATTGTTAATGGAGATAGAGATGGGGGAGGACCTTACTTTCCTTACAGTATAATTTCAACAAGGTGCTAAAGTCTAAGTGGGAGTAAAAGTGTTTCTGCTTGAAGGGATGGCATATTCAAAATTCCAGGGAGTTCTTGGGAAATGAGTATTTCTGAACAAACTAAACCTTATGTGAAGGAAGAGAATACACCTAAGTAAGTTTTGATTTAATTTAATTAAGTAAATATAATTAAAACCTTAGGCTGCATGTGAATGTGGTGGACCCAACATGTCATATTAAGGAAAGTAGACTTCATATTATAGGGATTGAAAAGTCTCTCAAAAGTCTTTAACAGAGGAGTGTTCCAGATATGTGTTTTGGAAAGAGAACACCAGTGATAGATCAGACAATGAATTAGAGAGAAAACAAAGCTATTCAGTCCATCTTAATGTCATTAAAATATAAAGAAGTCAATCCTTTATTATTTTTGTAGAAACTACTCTGCCAGTTTGATTATTTAAAAGTAGTCTTCTGAAACTCTGTCATGCCCTTTTGAAGAGGAGAGGTCACAGTTATTACATAGATATCTAAGTCGGGCTTCCTAGGGTTTCATAGAAGGTAGGCTAATGCCTTCTGATTTGTTTCCTATGGTCTTGGTTGTGCTGCCAAGTATTTTCTATACTGTCCTTGGCTCTGACTCTACAGTGAGCCAGTTAGAATTTGTTGGGTCTCTGAAAATTAGAGTTGATAAGTTTTCTCTTATTCCATCCATACTGTTTTTTTTCTGTTTGCTTACAAGTTTGATCAGGTTGTATAGCCCAGCCAGTTCATGTATCATTTTGTCCTTTATTCCATTCAGATAATTGTGTGTAATGAAAGCTTCAGACTTTTGCAGGAGCTTTAAGTATTCCACCAATGAATGATTTCTATTTCATTTTTCAGTATTTTAAAATTTATAATGAAACTACACCCACAAATGTAGGTTTTAGCATCTAATTAACATGTTGACTACTGTTAACTTCTGATAGCAGTTCAATTCATTTATGTATAATCCAGATAAAATTGTCTTGCTATCAATGAGCACATATTTATTTTTTTCTGCATACCATTAAGAAGTTTGTAACTTTGGACATACCATTCATTGAATTTCAGTCTGAGCATGACTCCTTTTTGCAAGCCAGTATGCTTTTATGGCATATCTGAAAAAGGCTTAATTAAATGCCAGGCAAAACTGCACACATACTTTGAGAATTATACAGTCACAAATGAACATATAACTTACTATATCCTAACAATGTTGCATTATGCCTCATAAATGGTTTTGGAAATTATTATACTTTTAAAATATATAAATTTTGCTTTTGTTAAATATTCTGCCTAAATTTATGCTTACAAATGTTACTTGTTTTCAACTGAGGTGCATAATTATCCTTAAAAGTGAAACTTTATCACCCATTAGAAGCAAGAAATTTACAAATAAAATTTCACTTTAATAATAATTAATAACTCTGACATGATTAAGTAGACTTATAATCAAAGGACAACTTTTAATATACTCTCAATGACTGTTCCTTTAATAAAAATCACCCACACTGACAATAATGATGAACTAAAGAGGTAACCTCAAACTTTTCACATGGATTCACTCAAAAACAAGAGAGCATAAGTTGTCTTGTGTTTTACGTAAATGCAGACAAATACCGCCTAATTCCAAAGAATTTTATGTTCTCCACTTTTATACAATAGTGTTGTAGACCCTGCAAAGTTACATATAATTTTGAAACATAAAATAAAGAACATAAACAATTAGAACTTCCCCTTCCTTTTAGCTTCTTGTGAATGGTTTAATATTACTAAAGAATGTTTAAGTAACAGATAAGATGAGTTAAACTCATCACACTTAAAGAGAGGCAGATATAATTAGGATATAATTTAAAAGATGTTTAAATCCTGGATGACAGGCATTGCAACAAATATGTGATATGGATTTGGCTGGAGGGAAAATACAGTGTGCCATTGTAAGATAACCCAAAGCAGAAAGGATTCCCAGAATAATCATCCAGCATAACTGATATATTTGGCCAAAGTCTGAAATTATAGGGATCTTCGTTAGGCTAGAAAACAACTAATATAAATAATATTTGGGATATTAGTTTATATTCCTCCTTCTTTCTGCTTTTCTTTCAATTTTTTTCTCTTTTCCCATAGTCAGCCCTGCACAGACTGGAATTGGGAGATGATAGAAAAAGATAAAAAGGCTATTAAGTCATCCACAGTGGTTTTTCTCTTATGACAATTCCTCCCCGTACATTCTCAGCTCCAATTATGTTGGCCTTTTCTCTATTCCTACAACTAGCCAAGTCAAGCCTACACCAAGCCTTCTGGACTTAACTACGTTTTTTCTTTCCAACTTCTTTAATTCGTTCATTTATTCATTCTGCTCAAATATCACTTTTCCAAAGCACTTGTTTCCATCTACTCCCATATATTGCTTTATCTTCATAGACATTTACATTATCAGAGAACATGATTAACGTTTCATTGTTAAATTACTTATATTCTGTTTATCTACAAGAATGTTAGATCCATGGAGGAAGGGGCTTTGTCATTTTGCTTACTGCTAAATAGCCAGAAAACTGTGGTTGGTATTTAGTAGGTTTTAAGTAGTTGTTAATGGAATGTATAAATATTTCAGAAATCATAGCCATGTAAAACTTAGGAGATTTAAGGGATTGTGTTTTTTTTTTTTAAGAAGCAGAATAAGGCATTCTGCTTCTAGAGCTAAAAAAAAAAAAAGGTTACCCAGGCAGGAAGGAGAAATAAAGAAGAAATGAAGGGAGCAGGGAGTAAGTGGAGAGAGGAGCCCTGAGCCCTAAGACCTGCCCTGAGCAAGGCAGGGAGACACCTGAGAAGGGAAGGGCTGTGGGTCTTTAGGAACTTCGTCCGGGTGAACCAGGCTGTGATTCCCACGGACAGATTCTACACCCTTGCCTTCTAGGCTCCAGCAGGCATGGAGGGGGCAGAGGTCCTCACCATACCTGACAAGGGAAGATGTTAAGAGTTCAATAGTCACTAAGGGGCTCAAAGACCAAGTACCAGGGGTGTCAGTCCTAACCCCTGGCACTGTTACAAACTCGCTGGAACCTTAAGACCCTTCTGGGAATAAGAAGAAACACTCAAATAACTGGTTAAGCTACTTCCACTCTAGCAAATTGGGGCTCGGAGTACAAGTTGTTAGATTAAATATTTATATTCTTTGTGCACTTGAATTTGTGGGCTGTGATTCCTAACAGTCGCATTTAAAGTTCAATTGAATGAGAATACACGTATTGCTGATTTCCATTTGCTTGTTTTCTACTGTACATGCAGGTGAATGTGAGGAGGATGCATTAATTTAAACACTTGACACTTAAGACAACGGGGGAATTTTTTGCTAGTGTTTGGCTCAGTTTTTAACACACTATAAAGGATGTTGGCAAAAATGTAGTGACATCTGTACTGACAGTGTGAAAGCACTGAGGTCAACAACTGCCGAGATGGCAAGTATGAATCTATTGCCCAAATGTGTTCAATTCAGTACCACATGTTGCAAAGAAATTATAGAAGCCAGCATCTTTCAAAAACAGTTTCAGGAAATGTCACAGAATTGTCAAATGTATTAACAATCTTATTAAATAGCTTTTTCAGAAAATTTTCTAACAGTCTAGAATCAAGGTGGAAGTTTGAATATGTCATATGAGACAAACTCATTATTTTTGTTGATGAAAAGAACTCATTTGCTTCCTATCTCAAACACACCATGTCTCTCAAATACATGTTTGTACAATGGGCTTGGGATGGGCTTGGTATTTTTATTTTTTTAATAACGTGAAGGGCTCATTTTGGCAGTGGGGGATTTTATTGTTAAAGTGCACTGTTGCAGATAAAGTGTCTGAACGAATTCTACATTCAACTTCACAAACAGAATAAATTTTGAATGCCTTGAGAATTTAAGATAATATCAGAGACAAATGCCACTGGCCTGAGATTTAATCAAAAATATCATCAATCAATTTTAAATATTTTAAGGTATATTTGAAAAATTATTTTTCACCAAAATTAAAGTCCTAAACTGGAAGATGAGCTTATTCCACTCATTCTAAGTGTTCTGCCTTTTGGGGATGTGAACAATAGAGGTTACTATTGATTGAACTGTGAAAAATAAAACTCTCTGCTATCCAGGATTTGGCTGTTTTAAATGAAGAGCATCATGTGAATAGAATGCTTAGCTGTTACTGTTACTGTTGCCTATCTAAATGTATTCAGATTTTCCTCTGTTCAATTAGCCAAAACAAAATTGTGAGATAAAATGGATGCTAAAACTTATGTGTGCTTGATTTACTTTTGTGCAAAATTCAAATCTAAAACTCTGGTTAATGTCCAAATTATTTTGTAACTTCCAAAATATCCATAGTTTTTGAGGATTTTTCATGTAAGAGAAAGCTAAAAAAATTGAACTTAATGCATACTAGTAGTATGCCACATTCATTTCCTTTATCTTGTAGAACTTTATGCAAAATTTTAATAAAATATTTCTGCTATTAAAATAGTTTGAAAATCACTGCAAATTTTTCATTTTGTTAGCTCACTTTCAGAATTTTATTCTCTAGATACTGTGATCAGCTTTTGGGAGGTAATGGTAAGAAAAGATATGACACCAGTACTGCCTATCCTGGAACTTACAGTCTCAAAAGAGGAGACTCAACCATACAAATTGATGTGAAGTGACAACTGTCATTTAGTGCTATAAAGGCAAGGCACATGCTGCCATGAGGGTCTGGACAGGGATTTTTAAAATACATCAGAAAGTCAGGGGAGGTTTGCAATAGGAAGCCTTGCTTGAGCTGAGATCTAAGGGAGTAGCTGAACAGGGCAGGGAAAAAAACCTTGTAGAGTGAAAACCGGGTGCAGAAGGTGGGTGTGGCTACAAAGGAGTGACCACTAGGGTGGGATAGGAGGAGGCAAAAGCTTAGGCGCAGAGCAGCCGGGGTTCAAAGTAGAGAACTGGGCCTTCATCCTAAGACCAAGGGGCAGCCACTTAAATCATTTCAGGAGTAAGTGATTTGATCACATACAATCTTCAAAGAATGACTCTGGCTTTATGAGGACAACTGGAGGGTAAGTAATGAGAATTCTGGAAGAGACAGGTAGTAGGCTATTGGGGTATTCCAAATGAGAGAGAATGGTAGCTTAGGTTATCAAGCTTTGAAAGAATATGACAGACAGACTTGACCATTTTTTGTAAGTGGGAAATTACCAGCTAATTGTCTTTGAGTATATAAAGGATTGTTTGGGTTTGTTTGTCTGCCATTCTGGTTTTTAACTTGACTAACAGCATGGATCCACACATGCTATCCACACATCACTCTAGACTTGTGTTTCTTCTTGTGTAGAATGCAGGGGTTCGTCTCCAGTCTACATTATGGGGTGAACTTAACCAATTCATGAGGGATTCAGGTAAATTAGACAATGTCTCAATAAATGAGGTCACCTTCCCTTAGCTTCTCTTCAGTGACATATCATGGCACATCTAACTTATATGAAAGGAACTAGAATAAAATATGAGTTCTAGTTAATAGTATAAAGATTAAAGCGGATTTCTATTGAAGTTATTTATTTTCCAAAAAAATGAAATAAAGACTTTTTAACCTTCATTTTAAAGTTTCTCTGAGCTGTTGCCTCATACCATTTGCAGCTCTTTAATGCACTGCCTTCTTTCTCTAAAGTATGGAACCACTCACTCAGTTCCAGGAACCCACCTGAGGCAAAAACAACCTGACAATCTGTAAAACTCCTAAACTTTTTCATTTCTCTTTAGCAACTCTTTGGAGAGCGTAACATTCTTAATCAATATTTGCTTGCGGTTTCGAAGAGGATGGTATTTGCATAGTTACCGTATAGACTTTACCCATTGAATGTACCTGTACTTGGCAATGTTTGCCTTTACAGTAATTATAATGTTGACGATGGAAAATGAGAAAGTAAGCCTTGGTGGTAGGCATATTATCACTTTCTCTACTAGAGATTACACACACAACATGAAAATAAAGCTGGACATAGTTATAATCTCTTTAATATCTTTTCAAAATGTACTTCCATTCTAGTTCCTAACTCATATTCTCCTTAGACGACATTTAGAAATACAAAAACATCACTAAAATTAACATTTGTGGCACATATTTTAATTTAGTTTGTCATTCTTTCTGTTTGGCTGTTTATACCTTCAAGATTATATTTAATTGTTTTTTAAAATCTCTGCAATCTCACTTCATAAATCTTTATCATCCATGTTGAATTGTATAATCCCTGTTAAACGGTACAAATTCAGATGAGTGTTCTGACCAATTCTCTCTTGTGTAGAGAGGACCTGACGTTAACCAATCAATAGCTGCTATTTAACATGAATTTAAGGTGGATTTTCTATTTTCCTAGTTTAGGAGAACATTTGCCTACCCATAAGTAAGTGTGGTCTATAGAGCTTGTTAAAGATGCTTTTCTGAATTCTTGATGAGGAGGCAGGACTGCACAGAGGGAGAGAACTAGGTGAGGAGTCAGAGCTTCTTACTGCAAGTCAGGTCAGCTCCCTAAGCTTCAATTTCCTCATAAATAAAAACCGTATAATAACATCTCTCCTGCTTACCTCATAGAATTGAGAATCAAATGAGAAAATTGAGAAGTACTTATCAAAGCTGTAAAGTGCTATACCAGTGAAATATATCACCATTTTTTATAGGGAAGCTTTTTATTATATAAACAATGCATGCTTATTAGGCTTATTATTAGGTTTATCATTACTACATGATTATGGTAATATGGGTAATTATTGCATTAGTTTCCAATAGCTGCTATAACAAACTACCATAAACTTGGTAGCTTAAAACAACAAAAATTTATTCTCTCATAATTCTGGAGGCCAAAATTAGCTTCAGTGGGCTGATTCCTTCTGGAAGCTCTAGAAGTTTCCTTTCCTTTCTAGCTTTTGGAGGCCATGAGCCCTCTTTGGCTCATGACCTCTTCCTTGTCTTACTTCAAACTCTTTGCTTCCACCATCATACTGCCTCTCTCTCCTCTCGTCAAATCTACTGCCTCCCAGTTCTAAGGGCACTTCTGATTGTATTTAGGGTCCACCCTGATTATCCAAGATAATGTCCTCCCCTCAAGACACTTAACTTAATCACATCTGAAAAGTCCTTTTGCCATAGGGTTAAAAACATTCTCAGGTTCCCAGGAATACGATATGGATATATTTGGGGCAATTTTTCAGCCTACCACAATTATTAAAGATTGCTATAGTGGCTAAGTACCTGCAAAGATAGGAAATCAGATGAATGCAACTAGTTACTTTTCTGGAAGTTTTCACCTGCTGTGCATTGCCCTAGAGCCGTGAAAGCCTTCCAGCTGAGGACTGAAAAATTCCTGGAATGTATTCAATAAAAAAATTCACTGGTCCATTAATCAATAGACTATTGACAGTCTATTGATACTGTTAAATAGTATCGAAACTATTACATAGTATCACTAAAAGTACTACTACAGTGTGAGCAGCCCTGAAATATTCTGACATGAAAATGGCCCTTGTGTTAGAAAGGCTAGATGTGGCTAAGCCCTGACAGGAGAGGTAGGGAAGAGTGAACAGAGGCATCAAAAGAACCAGGCCCTGAGCTCCCAGGCCCACTTTACAGCAGTTGTCAGTATTGTGTTTTAGGTACTGAGCTTCCAATTATGCCTTTGGTTTAATAAAAGGTCTTGGACATAAATAACAACAATAATAGTAATTGTTTGAAAACAACTATTCCAAAACATTATGATTCTGTCCAGCAATACTTTGACAAGCTATTATTGTGAGGAATTTCTTTTCATATGTAAGCATGAATGGTTACAGACTCCCTTTAAGGAAGAGTGAACTGACCCAAGGTTACTTTCTCCCACATACAATCATTCTAATACTGCTTTTCTATAAAAGCACTAACTAGTCAGAGGGAATTGGGCTTTTTTAAACTTAACTGTTCCTTAGTAAGTGATCAGTTATGATAATAGGTCTCATTAGAATTCAAGGGTAAATAGATGTATTGAGCAAATTACACTTGCTGAATTCCTAAATGAATTCTCATATGTCTAGGCCTATGCTGGCAAAGCAATATTAAGTTTAATCGAAGTGGCTCAAAAGAAAATTAGCATCCTTTTTCATCCCACCCACTGTTCTCTCACAATTCTTAACCACAGTCCAAGTTTGTTTAACACTTTGATTGAGTTATAGGTAAAACAATAACCATAAGGCAATTTTTTTGGTTTGTATACAAATTATGCAGTTTTTTTTTACTTTAACTCAGAAGTTCGTGAAATCCTAACACATGAATAGGAAAAACTGGATCAAGTTAATAAAACTTAAATAATTGCCTTTTCTGTTTATCTATACTGGTTACAAAACTGCGTGGTCATTAGCTAAAGAAAACAAGCGACAGTTTTTCATAGAGTAAGAAATCTAACCTGTGCAATTTGTGTTTTGGAAAAAAACATATACTTCAGACTATGCCTGGCTATTAAGTCAAAAGTCAAGAAACAATTGAATGTAATATAGATCACCAACCTTTTAATCTTTCTGCTTCTTTATCTGATCTCTATAAATAATCCCACATTTCTGACATCTACCTGCTCATTGCTATTGAGACTTCTTAACCTAATTTCAACCTGAGCTCATTCCCCCTCAACTTCCACATTTTCCTGTGGCCATCAATGGTATCATCCTTCCCTAAGGCTTCAAAGTTATTGACATCAGAGTTATTTCTAACTTTTCCCTGTTCCTTAAACCAATGTGTTAATAGACATCAAATAACTCTTTTTTTTCTTTTCAAATATTCTTTGATTTCTACCTTATTTCTAATTAGTCATGCCATCACCCTGGACAGAAGCCTTGTCACTACATCAACTTCTTCAACAGCTACTTATTTCAAGCACCCAGGTGCAACTCTAATGTTTCCTTCTGATCATCAGATAGATTCATTTTCAATAATTGATTTCCTCTTGTTACTCTTAAAAATGCTTAATGGCTATTCCTCAAATTCTTCATCATCATTTGAGCCCCTTCATTTTTGAACCTCATCTTGCCAATCCATCATTCTTTCCTGAGGTCATGCTTCCTCAGGCACAGGAATTTTATTTTTCCACTGCCCCAAATTTGTTCTTCCACTTGTGTTGCATTATTTTGTTGTGATGTAATTCTTCTATTAAAGTTCCACGGATATTCAAATTATTCCCTAGAGTATTATTTTATGTTTGAAATGTTTCACAAACACATAAAACACCACTCTAGCTCTCAAGACAGAAGCAAAAAGACCCATTAGAAAGCTGATGGGGTCCTCTATGTGAGAGGAGACAGATTCCTTGATATTAGCCAAGCTATTCATAGAAATCAGATGAGTTATTATATGATTTCATTGTGGCTAGTTCTGTTGATATTCTGTGGCTGATTCTGCTATTCCAATTTCAGAAAGACCCTTTTGCTTGAGCTTTGGAGCTGTGTGTGTTTGTGTGTGTGTGTATATATATATGCATGCTCATAAAAAATAAACATAACCAACAAATTTAGGCAAACATGCACTTTTGTGGCATTCCTAAGTCATCATTTGACAACATCAAGTACACTTTATATTTTTAACATTTTTTTGTAAGTTAGAAAAGATAAAACTTTCTGACTACTAAAAACATATGTAGCAAAATTTAGTGATTCAAGAAAATGTTTAGAGTGGAGGCATCTACTTTCTTCAGAATTTCAGAACTATCAATAAAAGATTATAAATATGAGACCACTGACGCCTAAGGAGTGAATGTTAAACTGCAATATGTTTGATGCTTTAATTTTTCAAATATTGCCCAAATAATTTCCTAAAGGGACACTTTATACAAAGACAGGCACTATAGTTATGAAATGAACATTTCACCTCTTGTATCACCAATGCCCTGCCATTAAAGTCTGGAAAGCTGAGACTGTTTTGAAGAATGCAAGTAGTTATGCTTGGAATTTACAAAACTGCTTTCACACTGTGCTCCCTTCTCTAAATTAACTCCTCTCATGGATTTTTTTTTTCTAGTAGTCTTTTCATGCTTCCTCAAGCTATAATTAGTCATGGAAGATTGTTCCAGTGCATATGTGGAAGACATTATAAACCCTGCCATAGTTCTTTATCCTTGTTAAGAAAAGGCTCTTTCTGAATGATATAATCTCAGTAACCTAATGACCAGAAAGCGATTTTGGAACATCATGACCACTATTCCTCTTTACTAGACTGTAACAGTGGTGCAGGTACAAAATTATTTATACTCTGTCCTTTTAAAGACACTGGGAAAGCAGAAGCACAGCTAGTAAATCCAGAAGAGAAAGTTCCCTAATTGTGCACATTTTGGTGAACATAAAAAATAACCTTTATTTTAATAAGTATTTTGAGTCTGCATGCAGCTAAAAAACTAATAAATGCTAAAGGGTGATAAAATCAAAACTAGTCATTCAGAATGTGTTTGGAGCTCATTTCTACTTTGAAGCTAAAGCAACATTTAAATGCTGGATATTTGATAACTGCAATTTTGAGAGGAAATGCTGAATTGGTTTTAAATGACCTTTAAAAATGTAGATATTCATATGGGAATTAATTGGCATAAACAAGAAGGAAAATTGCTGAAATGATTTGCATTTACCTGTTTATAAAACCTCCTGGGTTTCACACTAAACATTATCCTATGCTTAGTTGTAACTTTGAGCATTTTTTTCATTAATCACCACCAAATTTGAGAGTAACAAATATGGACTGTATCCGATTTTCTCGGTGTAGTTGTGCTTGGGAAGAAAGGAAAATGAAGTAAAAACAGGATATTCAGAAAGTCACAACACAGATAGAACGAGGCAGTGCCCGGAGTAGGACAACTTTCTTCAGCAGTCCAAACTTACAAAATAAGATTTTCTGTGTCCTAATCTGAGAAACAGACTTTACTAAGGCTGCATACTTAAGTTCTTGCTCTCAAGCGTAACACTCCTTTGTCCATAACTACTGAGTGCTCTGCGATCGCTAATTCTTGCTGAGTCTCACTCTGGACCAGACATAGTGGAACTAATGTACATGTCATAGACGATAGAGCCTCTACCTCAAGTCAAACTCTTTACTTTTTTTTTTTTTTGGTATCCTCACCCTGGTGTGTAGCAGAGTACTCTGCAATAAGTTATTACTAAATGCAAATAAAGTGATAAGAAACAAAAATTCTAGTCTGTCCAAATGATTTCTCTAAATTTTTCATGCTGATCTTTGTCTTTCTCTTTTAACATACTGTCAATGCATAGTATTTTATGTTTTAAAGAAAATGAACTAAACAGAATAACCAGGATCTGTTAACCAGATGCATAGCTAATGGAACAGTAGGAGGAGACATTTAATAAAAATGACATACAACATGTAGGAAATACACCACACATGCATAGCAACTAACTAGAACTAAGCAGATACATAAAGCATAAATAAATTATGCTCTATGAGTTTAAAAATGAATACATGACTTAAAAAATGTAATGAAAACTTTAAAAGATGACATTGAAGCAGTATTTCACAAGATAAAGTAAAAATTAAAATAAAAATTAAGAATAAGAGATTCAAGATGGCGGCATGAGAGGTGGGACACAAAACTCCTCCCAAAACCAAAAAGATAGTGTGAAAATGTAGTTAATACAACTAACCCTAAAACAGGAACAGGAAAGAAGGCTACACAGACTGCATACACCTCACCAACAGAGCAGACCTCATAAAACAGGGTAACATACGAAAGCCTTGATCAAATGGGACTCGAGCCCTTCCCCCACCCAAGCTCACGGGAGGAATGAAGAGAAATGGAGTGGGGGAGGGGGTGAATTCCTGGGACTGCTGAACACCTAGCCCTGGAGATCTGCTTTGCAAGCAGAAACCTACATTGTGTGGTGCTCTGGAGGATGGGGAACTGCAACAGGTGGAGTGCTTGAGAGACTGACGTTCCGGCCATTTGTAGAGGACGGGATCCACACCTGGCCGCGCTGGGACAAAGGAAAGGCAGGCAGTCTGAAAGGCTTCCTAGCAGCAAGAGGGCTACTGAAGGGGCGGGGTTTATAGGAGCTTGCTACGTGGGAGAAGGGACAGGGGGAAAAGGTTGTCTGGGCGCACTCTGCCAAGCAGATTGGGAACTTTGGGGAGCTTCAGGTGCTCCACCCCCATGGCTAGCTACACAGCTCCGAGGCCTCCCACTGTGCCAAGCAGCTTGCCGAGCCTTCCTCCTGGCCAGCCGGCACCAGCTCGCAAACCGGCAGTCACTGCCCTGGTGTCAGGCCAGCCAGAGGGAGGTCCCCCCCTGCAACAGCTAGAGATGTCAAGCACAGAGGCTTACACCTGTGTGCTCAGCCCACTGGCTCTGATACTGGAGACAGGCACTGCAGCTGGGAATCAGGAAACAGACCTTTGCTCCCCCCAGGCACCAATTCCGCTCGCCTATAACCCCCAACCTCACTCTAGGGGCTGAGCAGCTCCAGACACTGGAGCTTCTGGACAATATGAGACAACACACAGAAATATGAAACGTCAAAAGAACATGATTCAGACCAAAATCTCACAAACCCCAGAAAAAGAACCAAACGAAATGAACTCACCAATCTTCCTGAAAGAGAGTTCAAAATAAAAATTATAAACATGCTTATAGAGGTACAGAAAAATATTCAAGAAGACAGGAATGAATTTAGGATGGAGATTCAATCATTTAAAAATTCCATATCTGAAATGAAACATAAAATGAAGGGACTTAAAAGCAGATTACATGTAGTAGAAGAGAGAGTAAATGGAATAGAAATTAGAGAAGAGGAACACAAAGAAGATGAGGCACAGAGAAAAAAGAATCTCTAAGAATGAAAGCACATTGAGAGAACGGTGTGACCAATCCAAATGGAACAATATTCGCATAATAGGGGTACCAGAAGAAGAAGAGAGAGAAAAAGGGATAGAAAGTATCACTGAGGAGGTAATTGCTGAAAACTTCCCCAATCTGGAGAAGGAGATAGTCTCTCAAGCCATCAAGATGCACAGATCTCCCAACAAAAGGGACCCAAAGAAGACAACATCAAGACATATAATAATTAAAATAGCAAATATCAAGGATAAAGACAGACTTCTAAAAGTAGCTAGAGAGAGAAAAAAGATCACATACAAAGGAAAACCCATCAGGTGATCATCAGATTTCTCAACAGAAACCTTACAGGCCCGAAGGGAGGGGCATGATATATTTAATGCAATGAAGCAGGAGGGCCTCAAACCAAGAATACTCTATCCGGCAAGGTTATCACTTAAATTAAAAGGAAGGATTAAACAATTTTCAGATAAGCAAAGCTGACAGAATTTACCTCCACAGTGCATGTTAGAGGGACTCCTATAGATGGAAGTATTCCTAAGGCTAAATAGATGTCACCCACGGGATGTACAAAGAGTACAGAATATGATTCATAACATACCAAGAATGAAGGAGGAAGAAAAAGGAGGATTTAAAAAAAGAATCTTTAGGTTGTGTTTATAATAGCATACAAAGTGAGTTAAATTAGACTGTTAGATAGTAAGGGAATTAACCTTGAACCTTTGGTATTCACTAATCTAAAGCCTGCAATGGCAATAAGTACATACCTATTGATAATCACCCTAAATGTAAATGGTATGAATGCACCAATCAAAAGATGTTGAGTCACTGAATGGATAAAAAAAACATGATCAATTTTTATGCTACCTACAAGAGACTCATTTCAAACCCAAGACATACACAGACTGAAAGTAAATGGATGGAAAAGATATTTCATGCAACTAATAGGGAGAAAACAGCAGGAGTTGCAGTACTTGTATCAGACAAAATAGACTTCAAAATAAAGAACGTCACAAGAGACAAAGAAGGACATTACATAATGATAAAGGGGTCAGTCCAACAAGATATTTATAACTATAATAAATATCTATGCACCCAACACAGGATCACCTACATATGTGAAACAAATACTAACAGAATTAAAGAAGGAAATAGAATACAATGCATTCATTTTGGGAGACTTCAACACACCACTCACTCCAAAGGCAGATCAATCAGACAGAAAATAAATAAAGAGACCGAGGCACTGAACAATGTACTAGAACAGGTGGACCTAACAGACATCTACAGAACACTCCATCCAAAAGCAACAGGATACACATTCTTCTCAAGTGCACATAGAACATTTTCAAGAATCGATCATATACTAGGCCACAAAAGAACCTCAGTAAATTCAAAAAGATTGAAATTGTACGAACCAGCTTCTGAGTTCACAAAGGTATGAAACTAGAAATAAATTACTCAAAGAAAATGAAAAAGCCCACAAACATATAGAGGCTTAGTAACATGCTCCTAAATAATTAATGGATCAATGACCAAACAAAAACAGAGATCAAGCAATATATGGAGACAAATGACAACAATAATTCAATAGCACAAAATCCGTGGGACGCAGCGAAGGCCGTGTTAAGAGGGAAATGTATAGCAATACAGGCCTACCTCAGGAAAGAAGAACAATCCCAAATAAACAGTCTAAACTCACAATTAACGTAACTAGACAAAGAAGAACAAATGAGAGCCAAAGTCAGTAGAAGGAGTGACATAATAAATATTAAAGCAGAAATAGAGAAAATTGAGAAGAATAAACAATAGAAAGAATCAATGAAAGCAGATTCTGGTTCTTTGAGACAATAAACAAAAAAGACAAACCCCTAGCCAGACTTATCAAGAAAAAAAGAGAGTCTACACACATAAACAGAATGAGAAATGAGAAAGGAAAAATCACTATGGACACCACAGAAATACAAAGAATTATGAGAGAATACTATGAAAAATTATGTGCTAACCAACTGGATAACCTAGAAGAAATGGACAACTTTCTAGAAAAATTCAACCATCCAAGGCTGAGCCAGGAAGAAACAGAAAATTGGAATAGACCAATTACCAGCAAAGAAATTAACTCAGTAATCAAAAAACTACCTAAGAACAAAACCCCTGGATCAGATGGTTTCACTGCTGAATTTTATCAGACATTTAGTGAAGACCTAATACCAATCCTCCTTAATGTTTTCCAAAATGTAGAAGAGGAGGGAACACTCCCAAACTCATTCTACGAGTGCAGCATCACTCTAATACCAAAACCAGGCAAGGACACCACAAGAAAAGAAAATTACAGACTAATAACCCTGATAAACATAGATGCAAAAAATACTCAACAAAATATTAGCAAACTGAATTCAAAAATACATCAAAAAGATCATCCATCATGATCAAGTGAGATTCATCCCAGGGATGCACGGATAGTACAACATTCAAAAATCCATCAACCTCATCCACCACATCAACAAAAAGAAGGACAAAAACCACATGACCATCTCCATAGATGCTGAAAAAGCATTCAACAAAATTCAGCATCCATTCATGATAAAAACTCTCAACAAAATGGGTATAGAGGGCAAGTACCTCAACATAATAAAGGCCATATATGACAAACCCGCAGCCAAAGTTATACTTAATAGCAAGAAGCTGAAAGCTTTTCCTTTAAGATTGGGGACAAGACAAGGGTGCCCACTCTTCCCACTTTTATTCAGCATAGTTCTAGAGGTCCTAACCACGACAATCAGACAACACAAAGAAATACAAGGCATCCAGATTGGTAAGGAAGAAGTCAAACTGTCCCTGTTTGCAGATAACATGATATTGTACATAAAAGACCCTAAAGAATCCACTCCAAAACTACTAGATCTAATATCTGAATTCAGCAACGTTGCAGTATACAAAATTAATACACAGAAATCTGTTGAATTTCTGTACACTAATGGTGAACTAGCAGAAAGAATAATCAGGAAAACAATTCCATTCACAACTGCATCCAAAAGAATAAAATACCTAGGAATAAACCTAACCAAGGAAGTTTAAGACCTATCCTCTGAAAACTACAAGACACTTATGAGAGAAATTAAAGAAGACAACAATAAATGGAAACACATCCCGTGCTCATGGATAAGAAGAATTAATATTGTCAAAATGGCCATCCTGCCTAAAGCAATCTAAAGATTCAATGCAATCCCTATCAAAATACCAACAGCATTCTTCAATGAACTAGAGCAAATAGTTCTAAAAGTCATATGGAACCACAAAAGACCCCAAATAGCCAAAGCAATCTTGAGAAGGAAGAATAAAGGGGTGGGAATTACACCTCCTGGAATAAGGCTCTACTACAAAGCCACAGTAATCAATACAATTTGGTACTAGCACAAGAACAGACCTATAGACCAATGGAACAGACTAGAGAGCTCAGATATAAACCCAACCATACATGGTCAATTAATATACGATAAAGGAGTCATTTATATGCAATGTGGAAATGACAGCCTGTTCAATAGCTGGTGTTGGCAAAACTGGACAGCTACATGTAAGACAATGAAACTGGATTATTGTCTAACCCCATACACAAAAGAAAACTCAAATGGATCAAAGACCTGAATGTAAGTCATGAAACCATAAAACTCTTAGAAAAAAATATAGGGAAAAATCTCTTGGATATAAATATGAGCAACTTATTCATGAACATATCTCCCCAGGCAAGGGAAATAAAAGCAAAAATAAACATGTGGGACTATATCAAACTATAAGGCTTCTGTACAGCAAAGGACACCATCAGTAGAACAAAAAGACATCCTACAGTATGGGAGAATATATTCATAAATGACATATCTGATAAGGGGTTGACATCTAAATTATGTAAAGAGCTCACGCACCTCAACAAACAAAAAGCAAATAGGCCAATTAAAAAATGGGCAGATGAGCTGAACAGACACTTCTCCAAGGTAGAAATTCAGATGGCCAACAGGCACATGAAAAGATGCTCCACATCACTAATCATCAGAGAAATGCAAATTAAAACCACAATGAGATGTTACCTCACACCAGTTAGGATGGCCGCCATCCAAAAGACAAACAACAAATGTTGGCAAGGATGTGGAGAAAAGGGAACCCTCCTACACTGCTGGTGGGAATGCAAATTAGTTCAACCATTGTGGAAAGCAGTATGGAGGTTCCTCAAAAAACTCAAAATAGAAATACCATTTGACCCAGGAATTCCACTCCTAGGAATTTACCCTAAGAATGCAGCAGCCAGTTTGAAAAAGACATATGCACCCCTATGTTTATTGCAGCACTATTTACAATAGCCAAGAAATGGAAGCAACCTAAGTGTCCATCAGTAGATGAATGGATAAAGAAGATGTGGTACATATACACAATGGAATATTATTCAGCCATAAGAAGAAAACAAATCCTACCATTTGCAACAACATGGATGGAGCTAAAGGGTATTATGCTCAGTGAAATAAGCCAAGCCAAAAAAGACAAGTACCAAATGATTTCACTCATATGTGGAGTATAAGAACTAAGAAAAAAAAAACTGAAGGAACAAAACAGCAGGAGACTCACAGAACCCAAGAACGGACTAATAGTTACCAAAGGGAAAGAGACTGGGGAGGAAGGGTGGGAAGGGAGGGACAAGGGGGAAAAGGGAGCATTATGATTAGCAGATGTAATGTTAGGGGGGCACGGGGAGGGCTGTACAATTCAGAGAAGACAAGTAGTGATTCTATAGTATCTTAGTATACTGATGGACAGTGATTGTAATAGGGTATGTGCTGGGGTCTTGATAATAGGGGTAGTCTAGTAACTATAATATTGTTCATGTAATTATACATTGTCACAAAATCAATAAATAAATATTTTTAAAAATTAAGAACAAAAGAGAAGAAATCTTGGAGGTAGGTCCAGGAGATGAAATGTTCTATTAAAGGAATGTCAGAAAGAGAAAAATAAATTTATGGAGGAAAACAGTAACTGAAGACATAATCAATTGAAAACAATTTTATTTAGAGTGAAAATGATCACTGAGGACCTGACAGGGCTCATTCCTTCAGCTATTCAGTCTGTCAGGAGATACTTATTCAGCAAATACTACATGAGAGACACTGTTCAAAGTAGTAGGGATGTGGGATGGCATATAAATTATGAGTAGGAGAAGACAGGCAATAGAAAAGTTAATAATCAGTATATTTTTGAGAGAGAGTGCACAGCAAGGGTTCAGAGAGTGCTGCAGGTGTGCTGGTTTTCTTCTATAACTTTTCTTCACACTTGAATTTACTTGTATGTACAATGATGTGCAAGTCTCCATTGAGGAGAACAGAAAAAACTTTGCAGAAGTAAAGGAAGACTTAAATTTAAGTGCTACGTTGAAATGTCCTACTATGTTTTTGAAAAAATTGACTTGCAGTGATCATTGCATGCCCTTGTAGTTCTTTGCTCCTATCCATGAAATCTTTATCTGTAGGTTCCATTGCACAGAGGTGGTGGTTGTGCTTCATAATGTAGACAGACAGATTATGGATAGATACATAAATGACAGACATGCTGCTGTACACATATAAACTGATACATCTTTATGGTAAAATACGGTTATAATAATTTAAAAGTCCTTATTTATAGGTTTAATAATTTTGGAGTTGAATTTTACTTGGCTGACTCCAAGATCAAATTCTGTGACTTTTTTGTTACTTCTGTTCATTGGTACATTTTGTATTCCTTTATTTTTAGAATATCTGAATCATTTGCTTTAGAGGTGTCTCTGTGGAAAGCATATTGTTATGTTTTGCTTTTTGAGCCAAATTGAAAATTGTTTTATTTTATAAGGTGGACCTAGCTTATTCACATTTATTGATATGGCTGTGATGTTTGGTCCCTTATGTTAGATTATCATATGCATTATGTGATATTTGGTTTCTGTAGTTGAATGACTTTCTCTGCTTTCTGATAGTTAATTATTATATTTTTTAATTTAGAAGGTTTGTGTTTTTGTTCTAATGGTCACCTTCCTTCTCATATCTTTTTTAAAAATGTCCTTAATTCCCTGTCATCTTTTACCACTTGTTTTGTTGGTGTTTAATGCTATCTTTGACTCCCACTTATTGTCCACCACAGTCGTCTTTCCATATTCCTTCTCCTTCATTTTACTTGCATTGTATCTATTTTGTCAGAACATAAAATGAACATTTTTATTTTTCCTGTATTACTTTTCTCACGTACGCCCAGCTTTGTTAGAGTCATAGATTTACAAGTACCATCACCAATAGTCCTCTTACAAAGTCTCATCATGTCATAGATTGATGAAGTTCATTGTGTAGTAGATTGCTGAACAAGCGTTCACAATTAAAGAGTTTTCTGAGTTTTTATGACAAATAATTCTCCGTGGTATTTGAAGGACAGCTTAGCTAGATATAGCCTTTTGGGTTCACAATTTCCCTGTGTTTTTCTTTGCTTTGTATACTCTTTTTGCCAGAATTATGCCAGTTTAATTCTCCTACCTCTGCATGCTGATCTCATTTGAGGATTTTTAAAAATCTGTAGCCTCTAATAGTTTTATTTGGATATGTCACAGAGTTGATCATTTTAGTACTTCATTTCTAAAAACGTATTCTGCATGTACACCATACAGTGAAAAGGACTATTTATACAGAGCTGTTCTTGTAAGCAGTGCTTGTGTTAGCAAAATATTGGAAAGAACATAAATGTCAACCAATCCTTGACTAATTAAATAAATTATTATACATCCATAGATGGAATAATCTATAGCTATTTAAGAAAGTGACAGTCTTTTATGTTCTGTCTGAGGCAAAACAGTCTTTTATGTTCTGTCCATGATTCATTCTATTTACCCTATTCCAATCTGACTTCTATTCCCAGGGCTCCCCTGAAACTGTGCTTGTCTAAGTCACCAAAGGTTTCCATGTTGCCAAAATCAATGGACTCTGTTCTGTCCTTATCTCACCCCACCTATAAATGATTTATTTCTCAATTAGCCACTGCTGCTTTCTTGAACACTTTTCTCCTTGAGATTTTGTGATGTATGCTGGTGTTTCTTTCCTCCTACACCTCACCATTTCTCCCCACTCTCCTTTATAGGTTTCACCTTCTCCACTCAACCTCAGAACTCAGCCCTGGTTGCTCTAATTTTCTCTCTAAGTGCTCTTCCCCAGAGATCACAGTCTTCAAACAGGATTAAAGTCATAATTGGAACATGTCACCATCAAGCCCAGAATTCATCTTTAATAGTCTGTTACACTAACTATAAAATCCAAATGCTTTATGTGACCTGTAAGATGCAAATGCTCTGGGGCCTGCCCATCCCTCCATCTTCCTCTCCTCTATGCCCCCTCCTCCCATCCACAATGATCCAGCAGCACTGACTTGTGACATTTCTTGGGACACATCACTCCTTCTAACATCAGGGATTTATACTTGGTACCTATTCCTGGAATGCTCACTCCTTGGCTTTGCTGTGACACTGTATTCTTCTGAACTGAGCTTAAATGTCACTGCATGAAAAAAGACTTACCTACCACAAAGTATTGCTTAGCCTCCAAAGTCACATATATAAACATCCTGGGAAGGACAAAAGAGATAATCCAATGGAATGTAAGAAGAAAATATTAGATTGTCCACTTGCACTTATTTTTACTATATCCTTTCAAATATCTACTGTATGTTTTATATTATTTATAATGATAAAATAATTGCATACACACACATATATACATGCAAGCATATATATATTTAAGCATACTCTACAAGGGGTGCACAAAGTTTTTAATTAATATATGTGGTTGAAAAATGTATGTTTAAAGACCATTACTCTTTCATTGGTCTGTTTATACCTTTTGTGACTTAAATGTGAGCTGGTTATTTTCAATCTATTTATCTTTTGTTTCCCTACTAGGAAGCTCTACAACTGCAGCAACATAATTGTGTCCCTAACCCCTAGCATTACTTTAGTGATTAAATGAATAAAGAGGCTATAAACATACATGATTTATTTAGTATAATTTAGTATATATGACACCAAATAGAATATTGTGTAATTGTATATGTAATATAATTTTTACATTAGCAACAAAAACTTTATAATCATCATGAATCTTAACACAAAATTTTCAATGCTATGACAAAAAAAAACCCTAAACTTTATTATTTAGAGACCTAACAGAGACTCTGGGTAGATGGAGAGTAATACTGTTTTCCTAGATCATATCACATATCCTAGATCAAAAATTAAAAAGTGTCTTTTTCTTAGATTATGTAAAACTTGTGCAATTCCTATTAGATTCCTAGTTTATACCCTAAATTGGACAAAATTATTCTGAGGTTTACTAGAAAAATATTTAAAAACTGCTAATAAAACTTTAGAAAATAAAAAATTAGTAGTAAAAAAAATGCTTTTATAATGAATATATTAAAAAGCTACTACAATCAGTATAACATGATATTGGATAAATGACTAGATAAGAGTTTGATTCAGATTCATATATCATTCATTAAAATTTCCAGCATATCTATTCACTTAGATTAATCTCAAATGAAAAGGAATAAATAATAGTACCCATGGAATGGAAATTAACCACTGGGTATACTACTGCATGCTAAATATTAGTACATATTTCTCTATCATTGTGGTTTAAAAAATAATGATTTGGCTTTCAAAGAGTCTTTATTTAACATGTATTAAGACGGTAAATATTAATATTGTTGTAAAATTTTTTGAACAAGTGAGCTTCAGCTGGTAAAAATTCAGGAGACCAAAGGATAGTATCAAAATTTCTGTAGAAGTATATATTTCAACAGCATGTTTATGATTACATTTTCACATTTGAAAATGAATAAAACTGTTGCTTTTAGAAAACAAAACACAAAAAGTAAAGCTTAACAAAATTCTTACTGGTGGGAATATATTAAAGATGGTTCATTTTTTTCTCCACGAAATAAGAGAACTTGCACTCCAACCCAGAGTCAGGGAGAAACGTGTGTGTGTGTGTGTGTGTGTGTGTGTGTGTGTGTGTGTGTGTGTGTATTTCACAAGGAGACTTGTGATAAATCTCTCAAACAAGGGGTCCTACATTTTTATTTTGCACTAGGCTTGAAAATTGTGTGACCTGTTCTGTTTTCTCTATCTCTGTCTCTCTTTGTGTCACACACACACGCACATACATGCACACACTCAAAGAGGGTTTGACAGACTGAAAACTCATAGGTATAAGCCAGTAAAACTGAAAGAACAGTGTTACATTAAGAGAAACACACACATTATACAGATTGTCTTTTGTGGGGAGGTAGTGAAATGCATATTCACATTTAATCATATTCAGATCCCAGTAAAGCATGGCATTGGAAATATGAGGTTTTAGAAAATCAAAGCAACTAGGAAGGTTAAGCAAAACCAAAAATCTTAACATGGCAATTTTATACCTATAACGAAGCCTAACTGAATCAATCCTTAAGATTTTAAGGGAAATCCCAGTAAGAATTAATTAATAAATGCTCAGAGAGTTTGAGGTCCTCTGTTAAATGACAGATTAGTATTGATTATATGCCTGGAATCCAGAAATTATTTCCTCTTTGTCCATCACTTATAATTCTACATCATCAAGTCTCTTGTGAGCTAACACTATGAGGAACTGAAAGTAATATTATAGAATCTTCACTTCTGGGAGATGGTGGCATGAGCAGGGTGGTGGAAATCTCCTCCCCAAACCAAATATATTTATGAAAATACAGCAAATACAACTATTCCCAAAAGAGAGACCAGAAGATACAGGATGACACCAGCCTGCAGCTACACCTGAGAGGACTCGGCACCCTGTGAGGCAGGTAAGATACGGAGCTGCGACACGGCGGGACCCAAGCACTCCCCCACCCCAGCGCACTGGCGGGAGGAGAGGACTCAAGCAGGGAGGGAGTGGAAGCACAGGCCCACCAAATAACCAATCCAGGTGATCTGCTCGAGGAGCACTGACACATCGTGCGGTGTATCGGAGATTGGAGAAACAGAGGGTGCAGGATTTGAGCCAGGGAACGCACCGGGTCCTCGCAGCCGGCTCCCCAGGACAAAAGAAAAGCGTGCACTTTTTTAGGGGTCTTAAATTGACAGGGGCCCAACAGAGCAGCAGGATCATCCCTGCACACTCAGCCAAGCAGGCTGGGAGTCCTGGGGAATTTCGGTCCCCTTGGACTGTGGCTGGGAAAAGCAGTCTCATGGAGACTTCCCACAGAAATCAGCAGTTCCCATTTGTTCCCTCCCCAGCCAGAGTCACAAATGGCCTGGCGGAGCATCGTGGCTGCAGAATAGTGGACCAACAGCGCCACATTCAGGATTGTCACAGAAACTACACCTGGCAGACTTTTTTTTTTCTTTCTTTTTCTTTTTCTCTATTTTCCTTTTCTTCTTTTTTTCTTTTTCTGACTACTTCTATCGCAATGAAAAGACATAGAAATGTGGTACAAACAAAGCTTACCAAGAAAACCCCACACCAGACTACCCTAGAGAGGGAGCCTGATGGGAAGGACATGCACAATCTTCCTGAAAAAGAATTCAGAATAAAAGTCATAACCATATTAATGGATCTACAGAGAAATATGCCAGAGCTAAGGGAGGCAGTGAGGGAAGGGAGGAAAGACAATGCAGAGATGAGACAAGAGATCAACAGGCTTAGCAGCAGATTATACAAGATGCAAGAGACTGTTAATGGAATGGAAATCAGAGAACAGGAAAACGGAGAGGCTGAGGCAGAGAAAGATAAAAGGATCTCTACGATTGAAAGAATTTTAAGAGAACTGTGTGACCAATCCAAACGGAACAATATTCGCATTATAGGAATACCAGAGGAAGAAGAGACAGAAAAAGGGATAGAAAGTGTCTTTGAAGAAATAATTGCTTAAAGCTTCCCCAAGATGGGGAAGGAAATAGACACCCAAACCATGGAAGCCTACAGATCTCCCACCACAAGGGACCCAAGGAAGATAACACCAAGACACATAATAATTAAAATGGAAAAGATCAAAGATAAGGACAGAGTATTAAAGGCAGCTAGAGAGACAAAAAATATCACCTACAAAGGAAAACTCATCACACTATCATCAGATTTATCAACAGAAACCTTACAGACCAGAAGAGAATCGCATGATTTATTTAACGTAATGGAACAGAAGGGCCTCGAACCAAGAATATTGTATACAGCACGATTATCATTTAAATTTTAGGGAGGAACTAAACAATTTCCAGACAGGTGAAAGCTGAGGGAATTTGCCTCCCATAAACCACCTCTTCAGGATATCTTAAAGGGACTGCTCTAGATACAAGCAATCCTAACACTAAAAAGAGGTAACCAGAGAAAATAAAATCATAGCAAAGAAAGCAGATCATCCAAATACTAACTAAAGGCAAAGAATAAAACACCTAGTATATAAAGAATGGAGGAGGAAGAATAAGAAGGGAGAGAAATAAAGAATCATCAGACTGTGTTTACAACAATTTAACAAGAAAGTTAAGTTAGACTGTTAGATAGTAGAGTAGCTACCCTTGGACCTTTGGTAACCATGAATCTAAAGCCAGCAATGGCAATCAGTACATACCTATCAATAATCAACCTAAATGTAAATGGACTGAATGCACCAATCAAAAGACACAGAGTTACTGAATGGATAAAAAAGCAAGACCCATCTATATGCTGCTTACAGGAGACACACCTCAAACCCAAAGACATATACAGACTAAAGGTGAAGGGATGGAAAAAGATATTTCATGCAAACAACAAGGAGAAAAAAGCAGGTGTTGCAGTACTTGTATCAGACAAACTAGACTTCAAAACAAAGAAAGTAGCAAGAGATAAAGAAGGACATTACATAACAATAAAGGGGTCAATCCAACAAGAGAATATAATCATTATAAATATATATGCACCCAGCACGAGAGCACTGGCATATGTGAAACAAATACTAACAGAATTAAAGGAGGAAATAGAAAGCAATGCATTCATTCTAGGAGACTTCAACACACCACTCACTCCAAAGGACAGATCAACCAGACAGAGAATAAGTAAAGACAGAGATGCACTGAACAACACACTAGAACAGATGGACCTAACAGACATCTACAGAACTCTACACCCAAAAGCAACAGGATACACATTCTTCTCAAGTGCACATGGAACATTTTCCAGAATAGACCACATACTAGGCCACAAAAAGAACCTCAGTACAGTCAAAAATATTGAAATTCTACCAACCAACTTCTCAGATCACAAAGGTATAAAACTAGAAATAAATTTTAGAAGGAAAACAAAAAGGCTCACAAATACATGGAGACTTAACAACACTCTCCTAATTAATCAATGGGTTAATGACGAAATCAAAACAGAAATCAAAGAATATGTGGAGACTAATGACAACAACAACACAAAGCCACAACTTCTGTGGGACCCAGCAAAGGCAGTTCTAAGAGGAAAGTATATTGCTATCCAGGCCTATTTAAAGAAGGAAGAACATTCCCAAATGAATAGTCTAAAGACGCAATTACTAGAATTGGAAAAAGAAGAACAAATGAGGCCCAAAGTCACCAGAAGGAGGGACATAATAAAGATCAGAGAAGAAATAAATAAAATTGAGAAGAATAAAACAACATAAAAAATCAATGAAACCAAGAGCTGGTTCCTTGAAAAAATAAACAAAATACATAAACCCCTAGCCAGACTCATTAAGAGAAAAAGAGAATCTACACACATAAACAGAATGAGAAATGAGGAAGGAAAAATAATGACGGACCCCACAGAAATACAAAGAATTATAAGATAGTATTATGAGAATCTATATGCTAACAAGCTGGAAAACAGGGAAGAAATGGAAAACTTCTTAGAAAAATACAACCTTTCAAGACTGACCAAGCAAGAAAAAGAAAAACTAAACAGACCAATCACCAGCAACGAAATCGAATTGGTAATCAAAAAACTACCCAAGAACAAAACAAAACCCCCGAACTTGATGGATTCACCTCTGAATTCTACCGGACATATAGAGAAGAAATAACACCCATTCTCCTTAAAGTTTTCCAAAAAATAGAAGAGGAGGGAATACTTCCAAACTCATTCTATGAAGCCAGCATCACTCTACTACCAAAACCGGGCAAAGTTCTCACCAAAAACGAAAATTACAGACCAATATCCCTGATGAACATAGATGTAAAAATACTCAAACAAAATATTAGCAAACTGAATTCAAAAATACATCAATAGAATCATACACCATGATCAAGTGGGATTCATCCGAGGTTTGCAAGAATGGTACAACATTCGAAAATCCATCAGCATCATCTACCACATCAACAAAAAGAAGAACAAAAACCACATGATCATCTCCATAGATGCTGAAAAAGCATTTGACAAAATTCAGCACACATTCATGATAAAACCTCTCAACAAAATGGGTATAGAGGGCCAGTACCTCAACACAATAAAGACCATATATGACAAACCCACAGCTAATATCATACTTAACAGGGAGAAGCTGAAAGCTTCTCATCTAAGATCGGGAACAAGACAGGGATGCCCACTCTCTCCACTATTATTCAACATAGTACTGGAGGTCCTAGCCACGGCAATCAGACAAAACAAAGAAATACAAGGCAATCAGATTGGTAAAGAAGAAGTCAAATTGTCACTATTTGCAGATGACATGATACTGTACATAAAAAACCCTGAAGACTCCACTCCAAAACTACTAGAACTAATATCTGAATTCAACAAAGTTGCAGGATACAAAATTAAAACACAGAAATCTGTTGCTTTCCTATACACTAACGTTGAACTAACAGAAAGAGAAATCAGAAAAACAATTCAATTCACAATTGCATCAAAAAGAATAAAATACCTAGGAATAAACCTAACAAAGGAAGTGAAAGACCTATACTCTGAAACCTACAAGACACTCCTAAGAGAAATTAAAGAGGACACTAACAAATGGAAATGCATCCCATGCTCTTGGCTAGGAAGAATAAATATTGTCAAAATGGCTATACTACCTAAAGCAATCTACAGATTCAACGCAATCCCTATCAAACTACCAACAGCTTTCTTCAATGAACTGGAACAAATAATTCTAAAATTCATATGGAACCACAAAAGACCCCGAATAGCCAAAGAAATCCTGAGAAGGAGGAATAAAACAGGGGGAATTACGCTCCCTGACTTCAAGCTCTACTACCAAGCCACAGTAATCAAGACAATTTGGTATTGGCACAAACACAGACCCACAGACCAGTGGAACAGAACAGAAAATCCAAACATTGACCCGAACATATACAGTCAATTAATATTTGATAAAGTAGTCTTAGATATACAATGGGGAGATGACAGCCTCTTTGGCCGCTGGTGTTAGCAAAACTGGGCAGCTACATGTAAGAGAATGAAACTGGACTACTGTCTAGCCCCATACACAATGGTAAACTCAAGGTGGATCAAAGACCTGAATGTAAGTCATGAAACCATAAAACTCTTAGAAAAAAACATAGGCAAAAATCTGTTGGACATAAACATGAGTGACTTCTTCATGAACATATCTCCCCGAGCAAGGGAAACAAAAGCAAATATGAACAAGTGGGACTATATCAAGCTGAAAAGCTTCTGTACAGCAAAGGACACCATCAGTAGAACAAAAAGACATCCTACAGTATGGTAGAATATATTCATAAATGATGTATCCGTTAAGGGGTTGACATCCAAAATATATAAAGAACTCATGCACCTCAAGAAACATAAAGTAAAATAATCCAATTAAGAAATGTGTAGAGGACATGAATAGACACTTCTCCAAAGAAGAAACTGAGATGGCCAACAGGCACCTGAAAAGATGCTCCACATCACTAATCAGCAGAGAAATACAGATTAAAACCACAATGAGATATCACCTCACACCAGTGAGGATGGCCAACATCCAAAACACAAACAACAACAAATGTTGGCAAGGATGTGGAGAAAAGGGAACCCCCCTACACTGCTGGTGGGAATGCAAATTAGTTCAACCATTGTGGAAAGCAGTATGGAGGTTCCTCAAAAAACTCAAAATAGAAATACCATTTGACCCAGGAATTCCACTCCTAGGAATTTACCCTAAGAATGCAGCAGTGCAGTTTGAAAAAGACATATGCACCCCTATGTTTATCGCAGCACTATTTACAATAGCCAAGAAATGGAAGCAACCTAAGTGTCCATCAGTAGATGAATGGATAAAGAAGAAGTGGTACATATACACAATGGAATATTATACAGCCATAAGAAGAAAACAAATCCTACCATTTGCAACAACATGGATGGAGCTAGAGAGTATTTTGCTCAGTGAAATAAGCCAAGCCGAAAAAGACAAGTATCAAATTATTTCACTCAAATGTGGAGTATAAGAACAAAGAAAAAAAAACTGAAGGAAGAAAACAGCAGCAGACTCACAGATCCCAAGAACAGACTAATAGTTACCAAAGAGAAAGGGACTGGGGAGGATGGGTGGGAAGGGAGGGACAAGCGGGAAAAAGGGGCATTACGATTAGCAGATGTAATTTTGGGGGGGCACAGGGAGGGCTGTACAACTCAGAGAAGACAAGTAGTGATTCTATAGCATCTCACTATGCTGATGGACAGTGACTGTAATGGGGTTGGGGGGGGACCTGATGAAGGGGGTAGTTTAATCACCATAATATTGCACATGTAATTGTAGATTAATGATACTAATATAAATTATAAGAAAAAGAAAAAAACGTTACAAAAGACCAAAAGGGGATTTTTGTAATAATGAGGAGCCAATTTATAGCATTACATTTTATACACCTATAATCATATCCTCAAAATACAAAAAAAAATTAAATTTCTGAAATAATAGTATAATTCACACATCTAAATATGTGAATAACAGAAACCTTTAATATATTTCTTTCAATAACTTACACAAGCAGGAAAAAAACAGAATAAGCATACAAAATAAACGAGGCCTGACACTTAAAGAAAACTACCTAAACATATGTACCTGCAGTTGCAGGTAAGCATTCTTTTCTCATGCATATGTAACACTTACCAAAACTGATTATATATCAGGACATAAATCAGTGCTCAATAAAGTTAAAAGGGTTGAAACCAAACCATTCAAAGAATATTTATTCTTGCTGTGCAAATAATCAAGAAGTCACTATTAAAATAACTCTAAGAAACCTTTGTGTTTGGCAGGGGAAATAGAGAGTTTCAAATAACAAGTGGAACAACAGAGAAATCACAATAGCAGTTAGAAATATTTTGAAATGAATAGTGCTGAATATCTGACATAAAACAAATTAGATGCTGTCAAATCTGTCCTCAGACAGTACAGACAAGGCTATACCTTAAATGAATATACTGAAATAAAAAAACATTGAAAATTCATGATTTTAGCATTAATCTCGAGAAGAAACAAAGAGAGTAAATTAAGTCCCCAAAATTTAGAAATTCAGAAAGAGGAAAATAATGAAACAAAGAAATAGAAAGAAATCAAAACAGCCAAAAGAATGATAAATACTGATAAATCCCTTGCAGGACAGACAGAGACATAGAGAGAGACAGAAAAAGAAAGAAGGAGGAAGAGGACACTAAGGGGAGGAAGTAGTTTTTTGTGGGTAGTTTCCTCACATATATGTGCTGAATAGTATCCAGCTGAATACTCAAGTGGGATTCCCCTCCTCTCTCATGAGTCCTATCTGACACACGCTCCTGATGGACCCAGAGGTGATGATGCTATTTATAGACATGCCACAATGTGTAAAAGAAAATACCCACTCTCTGCATTATAAGAAACTCCAAACATATTTTCTTGGGGTAAACTCTATTTGCTGACCTGCTATGTGGTAGAGTTATGGGACCATGTATCCCTTCTAATAGTTTTATAGTTGATAATAATGATTCTACTGTTAAAGTTTGGATTCTTAAAACTTCTCCCAAAATGGGAGCACTCTTTTACCCTTCAGGCTATCTCTAGTTCAAGGGATTATGTAATTGTGAGAAGGGATATTCAAAATGAAATGTTACCCTATTTTATGATCAAACATCAATTTATCCAGCTGTCTTGCTCTAAACAGTGGTGATGGCAGTACAGACCCAGTGTTACCAGAGCTGAGATAACTAAGAAGAGAAAATATAAAGAAACTAAATTCAGAAGTAAAATACAAAAAAAAAGAGGCAAGATATAATCATTTGATATTCACAGAAAGTAAATCTTTATTTTTGATACTTCAAATTCCTTCTGAATTTTTTGGTGAAAAATCAATCTTAAGTTTTATTATTACACATATCCTTCCTTCAGCAAATATAACTTATTCTTTCTTTAATGATTGTGTTTGATTAGCTTCTCTGAAAAAGCAGATACTGAGACTAGGATTTGAGTATGACTGGTTTGAGAGATGATTCCAAGAACCACTGCTGGAAGAATGGAAAAGTGAGATGGAAAATGGAACAGTAGGGTATGTAAATGAGCAGATATCTACTATAAGGAGAATTGACAGTTGATAATGACTTAAAGTTCTAAGAGCACTTAAGTGTACTGAGGGGATCATTGTCACATTTGCTAAAATGATTGAGGATATTCTTTATTCTTAATAACAATTATCCAATAAATTAGTTGGTTTAAAACTTCAGAAAGGTTAATTCTTTACTGAACACAAATCATACTTTGAAAGTGTCTGTATTTTTAGGAATGTTTGCTTTGGCGAAGGAGGTTGCATAAATGCACTTGTTATCTATCATGTTTTCAGACAACTAGTCTGTTTTAAGAAGAGAAAGTGGCAAAAACTGAGTTATTTTAGGGTTATGATAATTTGACTTTTGTTTTAAAAGCACTTTGACCTATTATACTTGATATCCTAAACCTTTATCCAAAAATGGCCAAGTAAAAACTGCTTTTTCATTTGTAATAAAATTGTAAACAACCATTGTCCCTATATCATGCTCCACAAGGGAAGATTTTAGCATATGTCTGGGAACGCAATATATCCCTTTGGTAATTATATTTATTCCTTTCTATCATCTGCCTTCCAGAGCATTCAGGGACAAGTTTTATTCTTCAGTTATAGTTATCATAAAACAATGTTAATCCTAGTGGTTGTGTTTATTTCTTCCTTCGTTCTTTTCTATTTGCTTCAACCTGTTTTCAAAAGGAAACCTTCAGTGCCACATGTACTTTGTCACAGTGATATTCCTATGCTCATCATAGAGCATTTTGTGACCTATGCTAGAGAAAAAGGTTTCTAAGCCAAATACTCTTCTGTGTAACAGAAAAAAAGTTATTTCCTACAAGTGAGCTCTTCTCAGTATTCTATACCCTAGAGTAGTGAGATAATTAGACGGTTATTCCATTCAGTGTGGGACTAACGGTTAAAGAGAGAGATGGTAACCACAAAGAAGCAGGAGCCAGTGGAGAACAAACAACATTTGTAGACTTGGTCTTCACTCATGTACCTCACAGAAGATTCACCCACAGCTTGACAAAATACAGCCTTTCTCCCAAGGAATACAGAATTGAGGGAAAAATCATTAGCAATACTTTCTCACAGCCATTTTAGGGTTTTTTTTTTAATTCTTAGTAGTGGCCATCAAGTCAAGGAATTGAGGTGTGTAGCTTCTTTCCAAGCCATTATGGCAAGATTGCTCAGAACCAGGACTTAGACCCAAGAAACTTTCCAAGTCACTCACTAAGCAATGGGGGAACTCAAAATTCAAGACCAGGATTAGTGATTTCCAAGAGAATCTAGGATATAAGAGAATGAAAACACCACATATCTTAAATTGGTCAAGAACACTGGCTGCTTGAGGCAGGTGGTCCAGACAAAGAGAACCACAGAGAATCCTTCACTACAGCTCTCCTAGTGCCCTTAATTAGTTAACCTTGTATGAGAGTTGTTTATATGCCCCTCTCACCAGAGTGTGAGCTCCTACTGGGCAGGCACCATATTTTACTCAGCTAAATAACATCCATTATGCATTTTACCTTAAATATAGTAACTTGGTCCCCTGAGTATTTAACTCAGTTGTGCTAAAGCAAAGGTCAGGAAAAGCAGCTTTCACAGATGTAAGAGAAATATTTCCATTCAAATCACAGCTGTGTACATGACTTCAATAAAACATGCTTACTTCTTCAAATAGAAAGGATAAGAAAAGACTGTTAAGCTGTTACTGTAATTATTTCACCAGGAAATTGATAACCTAAAAGAGCCTGTTTGTGACTATGCTGAGGAGTTTTGTGTATCAAATTAAGTAATTTTTCAATGAGATCATTACTGCAGGCAAATATATGACTGTCAGCATATTATTTTTAGGTTTCAATTCCTTTGACATGTCGACTTAAGCAAACAAGAAAAGAATACTGAAAGAACTTAGGCTGAATATTCACCATCTGTTCCCACCCACATGGTTAAGAGTCACAGATACTCTGATCTGCACTATCTCCATCATATCTATTATTTCTCTTCAATGGTAGAACTTTTCTGCATGTATAAGCTCAAAGTAAAAACACTATAGATGCATCTACCATTCAAGAACTCTGTGTCAGGAGGTATTTCCAAAAGTTTTGGAAAAATAATTATTAAATAATAGGAAATTCAAAGAATTATAGATTGCTAGTATGAGGCTAAAGTATATTCCATCATTTCATATTATTAATAGTCTCATCATCTTTTCTTGCTGAGTAAGCAGCTGGGGTTCTGTCTGAATGGCTCTCTGTCACAATGAACGTCACATTCCTAGTTTGTGTTTCTTCATTGTAGAACAAGTGATGTACACTGGAATGACATTTTTAAATGCCTTAAAGACTGGTATTCTAAACTTTAAATTGATCCTACTGACATTAAGAATTAAATCTCAATATAATTTTCATGCATGCTTGTTTTTGAAGATGTTGAAATGACCTGGCTCACACACACACACACACACACACACACACACACAACATGCTTGGAAAATATACTTAAAAAAAAATTGAGATACAATTGACATATAATATTAGTTTCAGGTGTACAACATAATTACTCAATATTTGTATAAACTGTAAAACAATCACCACATAAATCTAGTTACCATCCATCAACATACATAGTTACAAAAATATTTTTTCTTGTAAGAGAGCACTTAAAATCTACTCTCTTAGAATTATTCAAATATGCAACACAGCACTATTTTAACTAGTCACCATACTGCATATAATACACATGCTTTAAAATAGGGAAAAGGATCTAAAATTATATTTTAATGTGCAGAAATATATTTTCACCTAACAAATTGGATTTTCCAATCTCATAATCAGTCAATATTATGATGTTTAAGATTCAGCCTATTGACAAAAAAATATTTAAAGCTGAAATGAACTAAAGAATGCTATTTAAAATAATAAAATAAATACAAAAAGATCCCTTTTCCTGTCCCAGGGTAATCCCTCCACAGTGCTCTAAATCTCATCCTCCCCTCTGACGTCAAGGCATTGCTCTGTCATTCTTTTTCTCTGTGTTCACTCTCTTCCTTTCCACCTAATTATTTCCCCACTGCCTATCAGTATGACCAAGCATCTCTTACTTAGAAACCCTTCCATCAACCCTAAAATAATGGACTTGCACCATGCTGTCCTAAAGTTTACCATCTGAGAAAATAAATCTAATCACACAAATCAACATACAATTAAAATCTACCTAATTGTCAAACCCACAGAATTATGTTTAGTCAGTATAGTTACACTTTATCAGTAGCACTGGTCTAGTTGAACACTTGTTTTTTTAACAAACTCCCCCTTCACTTACTTTCTGAGATAGTCCTTCATGTAGCCTGTCCTCCTTCTCTACCATTTTTGAAATTACTCTTTAGTGGTCTTTGTTTATACCTTCAATGCCGATGATTTTCCCATGGCTGTGCTTTTTCATTCCCTGTCTTGAATCACTTTCTAGTTCTTGTTACCTTCATAATTGCTTATTTTAAGGCTACAGATGCTTACCCAAATGATAAATGCATTTGTCACATTTTGGAATGTGTCACTGGCTATACTGGCCACTTTTCCCACACACTGCCCTTTTTCCACTAATCTGTCCACTCTCTCCTTCTCAGTGACATTCATGTCTCATAGTTCTCCCCCATTTTTCTGATCATTACTGCTCAGTTTTTCTTTCTCCATCTTTGTTGCTCCTTCTCTATTAATCTAATTCCCAGAATTCTATTTTCAGTCTTCCTTTAATCTCACTTTACTCACTCTAGATAATTTCTTTCTTTTCTATAGCTTTATCCATAAACTTATGAATTTCAAATCTTTATAGAAAACCCAGCTGTCACTGGAACTACACGAAAAGATATTTCCACTTATGTTCTAGATATCTATCAGATTTCAAATGCAATCCTACCAGGATAGAACTCATTATGCTATAATTTCATAGGAATGCTATTTTATAGTAATTACTTCACTGTGCTGGGGTCACTGCTCTCCCAATATAGACCAAGTTGTGATTGCTTACTCTCCCAATACAGAACAAGAGCTATTTAAAGGTAGGGACTTTGTTTCACTTTAAAGTCTAACATACCATCTTGCTCTTAGTAAGTGCTAAATAATACGTAATGATGTAATGAATAATATAAGTCCATTGAAGGCACAGCTTTACTTCTGGCACATGAAGCTATATTTTACTAGAGATATATTTGAGGAATGAATTACAAAATTAAATAGATCTATAAAGACTGAAATTATAGAGTTTCTTTTATCACCCTTTCATTATTGTCAAGTTGTCCCAAGCTGGTTAATATATTCTAAAATTATTAGTTTCTGGTATGGACTAAGTACTCCATTCTTTTAGCTTTCAATTAAATGGAGCAAAGTCCCTAACAAAGTATGATTGTCCTTTCTGATTACATTTTGTGTTTCTGCAACAAAGACAAAATAAGGGGTGTTTATTCCCTTGTGCATGTGGGGAATGGGCATCCAGCCCTCTCCTTTTACCACAACATCCCAAGGATTCCTGTTTTCAGATAGGGTGACAAAAAAATTTAAGTCCTGTTTGAATTTTAGATTAAAAAAGAAAAGCATCAATGGTTTTTCTTGGAAATAAATAAGTTAAAAAATGTGGGATCTTTGCAAAGAAGATATAGAGTAAAGCAAATGAGGTAAAACTGTGAATCTTAAAACCTCAACAGCATCTGATTAACACTGGCTTTGATCTATCTCTCTTTCCCTCTTTTCTCCCAGCAGTTCAACATAGAGATTATCAATATGGATTGCCTTTAATTTTACAAAATACCTCAAAATGATCTGAAAACCTATAGCTTCATTCCTTTATAAACAACAAAGAAAATAACTGCTGTAAAAATACTTATCAAGAACTCATTAAGCAGCTTAGGATTCAAGCATAAAAAGTGTTCATACCTTCTTGATGAAAAAGAGAATAAAACAGTGGTGAAAATGAATGAAAAACTTAAAACTGAAGAAAATGAGAAGTTTGGGGGGAAAAGAGAAATGTATAAAATCGGATCTGAGAATAATTTGGAAAAACAAAACATCTCATTTATTTTACCTAGGATTATTTTCCTCCTGTCCTTGCTTTTCTTGCCAGCAGGACATAATTCTGTTACACCCTAGCAACATCAATGCTACTTTTAGTTGACATAAAATCTATATCCATTGGAACTTTGTGAGCACCAGACACAAGTTTCTGTGGACAATATCTTGAAATATGTGTAGGAAATGATGACTCTCACACAAAGAGGTTGCTAGATTCTTTCAACAGGCATCGATCTCACAGGCAGTTTTCAATGTGGTATTTTAGGTGATTGAAATATTTATGTGTCCTGTTACAAATTGTTTCTCAACTGGGGATATAACACTTTCTGATAAAGTATTGTTCTATTTTTCTCCAGTCTATGTTATCTTCAAAGAACCATTGTTGAAATGGAGATTTTTTTTCAATATCAATCAAATCAGGATATAGAGAAGCGAAATTAGCTTAGGATAAAATGCCTTGAAAAGATACATATTTTCTCAAGCTGTGCAGAATTCTAAGATGCAATCAACAGAAAGACGACAATACTTTGTGCTTGTATACTATTCTTTCCAAAGGCTTTCAGAGTATTTCTAAAACACAACCATTAAGTCTTACCTATAGAGGTGGAAACAAATACACACAAAAAATTGTAAAGTAGTCAAGATATTGAAAATGTCAGTAAATCCTCCCAAAAAGTCATTATCAGACCTATAACAATAAAAATCTCCTCACTTCATCAACTAGAGTACAACATTCACGCTCTCTAAACTGCCTTAAAATTTTTTTCAAAACTCCACTACTTTCATCCTACATGTTCTTACATCTTGATTGTCTCAGGAAGTTCACAGTACACTTATGGAGAGACAGTTGCCTAAGCAACTGAGATTGCATAAACAATACCAACAATGAAAAAGAGAAAAAGAAGGATATTGAGGTATGAATATGGTAAGCTGAGACTGGATAGAGCAGAAGGGAGAGCAGATGGCTATAGTTTGTGGACATCTGTTGAGAGCTGCATACTTATTAGGAGTCAGTGAATTATGGAATGGCTTAGAGCTTCAGCCTGGAAGATTATTCTAGTGGACATGCCTAGAATGATATAGAATAGTTGGAAGTTAAACAAGAATATCATCATCATAATTGTCATTAGAACATTTTATACTCTTTAAAACATTTTTATATACAATGTTTCACAAATTCCTTTCAACGTCTCCATTTGGCTTGTCAAAAAATTGAAATGGTGTTTAATGTTCTGCTCAGGAACAAATTAGTCAATACTCAAGTGTCCTCTTCTTAGATATACATTTTTAAAACTTCTGGAGCAGAGTAAAATTAGTTTGGTGTCAAAATCAACTTCAAGGTAACTAAAGAAATTATTTTGGAAGTATACATAAGCTGGTTAGGACTTTCCTAAACCTACAGTTAAAGAAATTGCATTGTTTTTTTACCTATATCAAAGGAAACACTCCAGACGAATATACAAAGAATCTCAATGAATCACCAACACAGCTAAATTAATCAATTTTAAGTTGCTTCCAGAGTTTTAATGTGCAAGGTGTTACTATTCTTATTGTTATACACACACACAGACATATACACATGTATATATGATCCAAGTATTAAACAGAACATGTTTGTCCTTCAAAATTCTGCTCATGACTCCTATCTCAGATACCAAAAAAAAAAGGATGATAGACATAAATGTAATACCTAAAATTATAAAACTTCTTAAAGGAAATAGAAAAGGTTTTTGTGAATTTTGTTTAGGAAAACATTTCTTTGAAAGGACATAAAGACACTAACCATAAAAAAGTAATAATTGGATTTCATCAAAATTTAAATTTCTGCTCATCAAAAAATGCTCTTATGAAAGGAAAAACCCAGATTGGAGGAAAATACTTGCAAAACTTAAATATGACAATGACAGGTAACAAATCCTCAAAATTAAAAAAAAAAATCACAAACAACCCAATAGAAATGGGCAAAAAAATTGATTAGTTTACCAAACAAGACAAATGAATTGCAAATAAGTACATGAAAAGATACTCAACATACTTAGTTATTAAAATTCAATGAGATACCACTGCACACTTATAAGATTAGTGGGGGAAAAGTATTAGCAACACCAAGTGCTGACAACTGGACCTCATGCATTTCTGGTGGCCATGTAACAGAGCACAGCCTCATTGGAAAACACTCCGGCAGTTCTCATAAAGTTAAATACACATTTACCAGACATGACCCAGTGATCCTACACCTAGGAATTTACACAGGAAAAGTGAAAATATATCTCCTGAAAAAACCAAATATGAATCCTTTTAGTAACTTTATTCATTATCACCAAAAACTGAAAAACAAAATTTCCATCAACTAGTGAATGGATAAACAAACTGTGGTTACATTCATCCAATGGAATATTACTAAGCAATTAAAAAAAACTGACAGACACAACACAAGCATTATGCTTAGTAAGAGAAGCCAGACCCTAAAATCTATACACTGTATGATTCCACTTAAATGACATTCTGCAGAAGTAAACTATAAAAACAAAAGTCAGGTCACTGGTTGTCCATGGCTGCAGTGAGGAGAGCTGACTGACTACACTGACTACAAAGGGATACCAGGACACTGAAAGGTGATGGACATATTCCATCTCTTGTTTGTGGTGGAGGTTACATGACTCTATGTTTCTCAAAACTCAGAACTGTACATTTAAAAAGGATAGATTATAACTATAAACTTAATTAAAAAACAATCCAGGAGTAAGTTGCTAAATGCCCTATGGTAGCTGTTGTCTGAAGATGGCCTCCCATAAATGATGGCCCTGCTGTGTTTATACCTCTGTGTATTCTCCCATGTTAATCTGGGCTGGCTCTATGACTCATTTCAACAAAGAAAATGTGGAGAATATGAGGCTATACCAAACCAAATGAGCCCCTAGGACTGCATACCCAACTGTCACCAAGTGACACAAAGAACTCGTCAATCCACAGAATCATGAAAAATAATAAATTGATGTTGCTCAAGCTCCTTCCCATTGAAATTTTGTGAACTAGCCCCCGTTTCCATTTTGAAATGGTACATCACTCGTGCTTGATTATATAGGCTATGCCAAAGACAGGTAACATTTATTGAGTGCCAAGCACTGCTCATTTTGTGTGTTAACTTACTTAATTCTCACAATAACTATGTGAGGTAGGGTTTACAGCCAGCCTTCTGAATCAATGTGATGCAGAGGCAGATAACATGGTGTTTAAGGCATGGGTTCAGGAACCACACTATGTGAATCTGTATCATGTTTTTGCTACTCACTAGCTTTTGAGTATTGAGCAAGTCATTTAACTTCCATGCTCAGTTTTATCGAATCTAACTGAAGAACTGCCTCCTAATTTGTTTTGAGGATTAACTGATTTAATGTGTAAATATAACACAAGGAAGGCATCTAAAAATGCTAATTGGCATTGTTATTGTATTTCATTTATATCCAATATGGTGTAATTAAAAAAATATCACAGGGTTTATAATGAGAAGAGCTAAATTTGAATTACAGTTTTGGTATATCTTATCTGTAAGAATTTACACAAATCACCAAAATTGACCAATTCTCAATGTCAGCACCCACAAAATGGAACTAAAAAAATAATCTTACAATTTTTACATAATTGCTTTGGGGTTCAAATGTGATAATTTTGTGAAGGATCTGTATAAATTATAGAGCATTATAAACAATTATTTGACATTTCTATTTCCTATTTTATTATTTTCATATCATATCTCACTATGAGATGCAGATTCCCTCTATATCAGGGGGATATAAAAGAATACAGGATTCTGACACTGTCATTTAACTACCATTAGACTATTTTGTTTATTCTTACTCAAGCTTTACAAAGAAGGAGGTGACCATTTAGGGACTGCCACTCTGAATAGCATAAAGATATATTATTCTGAGCTATTACAGAGCAATGTAAATTGGTAGAAGCAGATACCCTCATTGGTAAAATGGGATGAAAATGCCTTCCTTGCATTGCTGATGGGAGCATTACTAAAAATCTATGTTCATGCCTAATACAACGCTTGGTGTATTGCAGACACTCAATAAACATTAGTGCCCATCCTAGCTTAGCTAACCTTTGAAATAAACTATTCATCTCAGAAAAGCAAGTGAAATACAGTTAGTATCAGTTTCTAACACTCCTTGGAAAATAATTCCCTTCACCGCTAAAATTCATACCCGTTTACCATGTTGTAACTGTACTCTGAAAGCTTATACTCACTGTCAGCATAATCCTTTGGCAGTTTCTTCCTGGCAGATGTATGGAAATAATCTTTTTCCTTCTGTTTTGCCAATCTGTGTCCTCCCACCCTATCTCTTTGTTACAAGGAAAGGCTGAGAATGCCAGAGAAGTGCTCTGTTCCCAGGGCTCAGGTGGGTCACCACACAGGACAAGTGACATGTCTGATGGTGAGCAGCAGAAACGTATTGGATGGAAGGAGTCACCTGGGGTGTTTTAGTAGATGACCATCATGAAAGAAGATGCTGCTAATTAAAAGGTGTGCCGTGCAGGGAACAGTCCAGAAAATTGTGCTACACAGCATTATAATCTTGTTGCAATTAAGTTTCCCCATTAGTTTTCATAATCCTACATTATACCACGTAAGCACGTCAGCAGGCTACACCTCTCCTGTGTAACTGTACTGACTTTTCTCCATATTGCATTATCTTGTCACCAAGAATCTCACAAATATCAACATAAAAAGCTTTGCTATTTTAATAACATACAACACATTTTGAATACAATAAGCCTATGAAAATCACACTTTATCTGTAGTTTCATTGAAGCTTACAGTACATAATGCTACAGTAATTCTCCAAGGTACTTCTCATAGACTGCCAAGAATAAATGCATTTTATCTATTGTTAACCATTCTTCAGACAGCAAGATCCTGCAGTGTGATATTGGCTTTTCATTGTGCTCAGTCCAACAGTATCACACATGCATATGATAAAACATCAGGAAAATAATGTCTTTCAACAAATTATAACTAAACATAAATGCTACTGAGCCAGTTTATGCATGAGGTGATTTGTTATTTTAACATAATAGAGCCAAATGAGGAATCCTGACTAGATGAATACCAAATAATGCTTATTTCAGGAACACTGGTAAATTTTCTGGATTACAAAAAAAAATGGAATTCCCATTGTAGTTATCATTTCAGTCTCATTTTTTTCACTGGTAATTCTACAAATCCTGGCAAAACTGTATACACACAATCTTGCCTTAAATATTGGCAGAAGACTTTTTGAGAGGGGGGAAAAAAGACATTTATTTAAAATTATATGAAATTACATTCTTACTGTTGTGCTTAAATTTAAACAATTAGAATCAAGGAGTTATACTGCAACTTTGTAAAGTCATTCACTATATGTTACTATAGTTTTGGCTAACATATTTAAACTGATAAAACTTGGAATTTGTGTCTGCTCTGTTTTCTCTGAAGAGCAGGTATATATCTGATTCCAAAGGTAGTATCCATTAGTGATTATGCATATTTTTTTAAGCAAAATTACCATCTAAAACTGTCTACCATAACTTCCAATGTAATCAATTGTTGTTATGTACATAGAGTCCTCTGAAACATAATTAACAATTATGGGTCTGGGGAAATTGTGTTAATGTGGAGAAAGATCATGGCTAATCCAAATGATTTTATTGCCATTCCTGCAACTACCATAATGATCATGAACACATTTCATATGAGCTCTGTTGAACAAGGCGGGCCAAATTCACAGATGAGCCATGTTTGCAGATTGGATGGGCGTGAAAATCGGAAGTAAAAGGAGACAATGACATACATCATTTAATCATTTAAAATGCTCCTGGTCAAAGTAAAAAGTGGTCTAATGAAGCCAAAGAGTAAGGTGCCATCTGGCCCTAAAGATGGAGGATATTCTGGAAGAACATCTGAAAATTGAAATAAAGTGAGACACATAGAAAAAAATATGGTTCAGAAGAATAAAACATAAATGATGCATGGGATTAAATAATAAATAAAATATATTTAATCATACTTCTATTTAAATCTCTTGGCCCCTGAAGTAGAATTTTATTTAAATAATGAGATGATTTGAATAAACTCAGACTAAACTATAATATTAATATGATAAATAATATGAATATGATATTAAGATATAACATTATTTAATATATATGTATTTAAGACATATATTTGTAAGGTCTAGTGAAATATTAAGTCCAAGATAAGTTGGCCTTAACGTATTAAATAATGTTAGGAAATTTAGATCAAACTATAGAAAGCCATATAAATAAGCAAATTTGTTCTCTTCTCTTCCCCAATAGTTTTTCTATAGTTCAAATCCCCTATTAATAATACTCAGGGAATTGCCAAATGTTTTGTACAGTGTAATTTTGTTTAAAGGAATATTGTACCATATACTGAAGGAAAGTATTTTTTAACTGGACAGAGTTGTCATGACAACAGTCTTTGTGGTCACAGTTTGACCCATACTAACATAAACTCCTCATCACTTGTAATGTTATTTTGATTAAGTTACAAACAGGAAACAAAATATAACCAAATGTATTACCTGAATTAGAGTTGCACTATCACAAAACATGACAGTATTTCTACTGTAAAATAGTCCAGATGTTAACCTAAAGTGTATTTTTGCTTGTAAAAATATCTGCTCTATTCTTCCCCATTGAAACACAGTCAGTTTGTATTACATTTTGTGAATTTATCCTGAAGTGTGCAGATATATCATCTAACCTACAGGAGAAACGTTAAAGCACTATTGGGAAATCGCAAAACATAACTGCTAATCTTCACTTCTTTTAAAAGAATCTTTTGGTTAATACTGATTGAAAGGAATTTTCAAAGGTACTAAATTTTGCTGAATATTGCAAAAGGTAATCATTTATATTCATTCTGAATATAGATGAAATTTCCTATGAGTGGTGGTGTTATTTTGTGAAAGCTTACTTTAGATGGCTGTTTATTGCATTGTCAATTAAATTTCTGCCCTTCAATCTCTAAATCTCATTACCTCATTTATGGAAAGAAATAAAATCCAAACAAACAATTAGAGTTGTAAGGCAAATTGGTAGATTATTGCTGCATCAGAGGAATACACTCCCCCAAGCAACAATCATTCACACTTTTGAGATTTTCTTGAGTACAAATTCAAGATTGGTCTCTTCACTTTTAATGACAGATTTGGGAAATTTTAGTTTTTATGATGGCTTTACTTCTTTTATAGGAAAAGATAAATACATGATTGATAGATATATAGATAAAAATACAGATACAGAGGTATGATGTGTGTGTGTATTCCTCTATAGGAGGAATGCAGACAGAGATCACATACATAGTATAAGCCCCAGTGGGCTTCTTTAAGCAGAAATAGATATTGAAATATTTTAGACTCTTAGGATATGATATATAATATCAAAACGCTCACTGGTAATTGGGAGATCTAATCCTCATTGTATATTAAAAAGCACTAGTACATACTTATTAAAGAAGAAAATGATGAGAAATTATTATCTAGGGATAAACTAAGTACATTGTAAGTATTATGGGTAGGAAGATAAAAGAAGTGTTGCTGAGAGAAGACTGGAAAATAGACCCAACCTGAATATGGTTTGAAAACCTTGACACTTCTAATAAGATAAATGAAGATAGTTTGTGCCTTCCTAGTCCAAAAGCTGCTTTGGGAGTGTAAAATCTAATTGAAGAGATCTGGACAACTATGTCAGAACTATGTGCTGCGAAAACAGTAACTAAACTGAAGTTTTTAATCTAGACATGCAAAAAAAGAAAGAACAACTCCAGCAAAGTTGTTTTTGGAGATATTTACATTACATTTATGTTACAGTGCATGGCCTATGAAACACTTCATATTTTCAGTTTCAGTGGAAAATATTTCCTCATGATTACCTTTGTAAATATGGCCTCAGAAGAGATACCTCCCAAAATTGCTTTCATAATTTAGCAATTCCACATCCACATCATTTAATTGTCATTTAATGATTCATTTATTCACTGTTCAGTAAATATACTTGGGGTGTGTGTTCTGTATGCTATTCTAATGGTAAGGATTAAAAGATATTCATATTTGATACAACCCCTGCCCTCAAAGACTTCAAACATTTGGGAAAAATAGGTAAACCCATAAAATGTACTAGTTAAGTTCTGTGCCAATTAGTCTTTGGAACAAATGCACAAGTAGGAAGGACAACATACGTAAGAGTCAGAGAAAGGTTATCCTGATGAAAAGACTCTTTAGTTAAGATTAAGTAATAAGGAAGAAGGAAAGACTATATTCATGGAAAGAGCAGTTGTAAATATAGTAAGGGGGATTATTCATGAATTGCATTTTCTCTAACATTGAGAAGATATGATCGAATTTTGAGGGGTCACATAACCAGAACTGATTTCAAAATTTGAGGTCACCAAACTTTTTGAAGTATTAGATGATGATTTTTTCTGGCATGTACCTACCTGATACATAAAAATAAAATTCAATATTATATGCTACATTAAATAACCTCATAAACTCCTTGGGTATCTTTTCCTATTCAGTCCTCCTTTTTTAGTGATTACCACATTTTATCTTTTTAAGAGACATTTAAGGAATACAAATTTGCAACTTCAGTCCTAACTTTATAATAGTGTTTGGTAATAAATCTCAAAACTTCAGTTTTACTATCTTTCCCAGTGAGAATATTAAGGTTATTGGTTGAAAGAACTAGTTATTTCTACTGAAAATTCTATGGAAATACATTATACACACAGAAAGTGTAAGTATCATAAGCATGTAATTAATGCATTGTCATTACAATTACATACCCATGGAATTATCATCCAGATCAGAAAATAGGTAATTACCAGCATTGCAGAGGTCCTTCATAATTCATTCCAGTCATTACTCTCCTACTCTCCAAAGTAACTGAATAAGCTGAGATGAGTTCCAGTTGCTCCACATTCTTACCAACATTGATACTGTCACTTTTTAATTCTATCAATCCAATAAATATTCAATGGCATCTTATATTCATTTGTGTTTCTATTCTTCTTATGGTTAAGTAGTTGAGAATCCTTTCATATGTTTATTGATCATTTGAAATTTTTATTCAAGTCTTTTGCCCTTTTATCTAAGTTGTCTACCTACTGTTTTTTATATTGATTTAATTTTATTCCAGGATTAGTCAGTTTATATGTGAAGCAAATATTATTATATTCGGGCTTAAATTTACCATCTTATAATTTGTTTTATATCTGTCCTACTTACTTTTTCTTCCTCCCTCTCCTTCCTCTTTACCTCCCTTCCTTCTTTCCTTCCTTCTTCTTTTCTTATCTTGGTGGGACAGGGGTTTGGATAAACCATGTATTTTCTCTCCTTACTTTTTATGCCCCAGATCTCTTACATTCTGTTGTATATTCTTCAATGTTATTTTTTTATATACATCATTCTGCATGTTTCATAATAATCTATATTACAATTTATTAACTCTTTTTTTTAATCTTCCACCTACTGAGTATTGAATTTCAGTTGTATTATCATTTCTGTAGTGTATGGCCTGGGATAAGTAAAGGCACCATAAAGAGTGCACAAAAGCTCAATATTTGATAAATTGGATATGGAAAATAACATCAAAGTTTGATTTCAGTTCACTGCTACCTTCAGATTATAAAAAATTAGAGCTCCTACCACTTACACTCAATGTTTTACAAACCTACTAATTTTATGATATAGTTAAAAAATACAAATGCTGTTTATAGTGGACATTATAAATGTGTAACCAACATTCATTCCTCATTCTTTGGTCAAAGTCTGGATATTGTTTAAGAATCCACTTTTGCCTCATGTGACTATGCTACTCAGGAAATCTAACCATATTCCCAACTACTGGGTGATAGGCCAAACTAGTCCAAACATTATGTGTAAACTCATAAACCATGCTACTACTGATGGGGTCAGACATTCAGGATTAAGCCAATAGATGCATGGCATTTTCCCAATAACTTATTGTTACAAAACAATGGACATAACCTAGGTTACTCAGCCAGAATGAAGGGAAGAATTTTTGCTTCAAGAATAGGGAAATGTTTTCTCTTTGCCCTGGACATGAAGGAGGAGGCCCATAACCCCATCTACTGCTGTTGTACTATCAGAAGCCTTCTTAGGAGCTTGAGGGAGGAGGGCATCAGAAGGCCAAAACAAAGGGAATGACAAAATTGTGAGAGTAGCAGAAATAAATCAAATCAGAGCCTGATTGTTCTAGTTCTGAAGCCTGTCCACATCTGAACTTTCTGCTATAAAAGATAATTTCCTAATTGTCTTAGATGCTTTGATATCAAGTTTTCAGTTACCAGCAGTGGAAAATATCTTAAGGGATACTAGCAGCCAGCAGAGAGTATGTACATACTGATGTGCATACTGGTAGTATGTGCATTAATCTCACTCTATAAGTCCTTTATATATATGCACATTTTTTAATAACATAAAGCTTTTACATGACTGTTTTATTCAAGAAGCATTTAATTCTCAAATCCAATAATTTCATGGCATTTAGAAATAACTGTTTTTTCAACAAAATGATTTCATTTCCCTAAAAGTTTGTCCAGCTCAATTTCAACTTTCAGAATAAAACATTAACTCTGAACACAATCAGTGTAGAGTCCATTGATCCAGCTAACAGTTTTGAATGTCTGTTTTGTGTTTCTTTCATTGTAAAGATAAATGAGATACAGCCTTTGCTCTCAAAGACCTCAAAGTCCCGTAAGGGATAAACTGTGTACACAGGTAATATTAAAATTGTATAATAAGCATTTTACAAATGAGTAAGTGCTGATACATGAAGACAGTTTTAAATTCTTTGGGGTTTGAGCAATTTTTCAAAGGAAATGGGATTCTTCATCTTTATCTCAAATTAGTATTTTTACTAGATGTACATGGAGGTAGAATATTTAAGACAAAATAAACAATTCTTATAAAGGTATAGAGCTATAAAATAATAAGGTAAAGTTATAAGTCTAAATAGAAAAGATATTTTGATGGTAGGACTGAAAGGGCCTGGTGAAAAAATGAATTTCTGTCCTATTACTTTAGTGTACTAAAATACAGACTATGACCTCTATTTTCCCCAAACCCAATCACAAAACTAAGTGTTTTTACTAAAATATTAGTTAGTACTTAATATCCCAAATTTCTGCTACTCCAAAATGCAATCCAAATCTGAATAAGAATGGCAGGAAGAATAAAGTAGGTTTTGTACTATATTACTTTAAAAAAAATTCTAACAACCAATAATTTCACTTTCAAGCTAAATCTATCTTTTCATCTGGGAAAAGTTCAAGTAACATGTGCTATTTTATTTCTCTTTTTAATTTTTTTCATAATTTAACTCAGTTTATCGAGAATGTTATTCAATATGTAATCAATATAATACATTACTGATATATTTTCTCTTCCATAGGTCTTCTCAATTGGGTATATAATTTACATTTACAGTACATTTCAACTCAGACTAACCGCATTTCAAGCACTCATTAGCAGTGTATATGGCCACTACTATACAGGACAACATGTGCTATTGTATTTTATCAATATTAAATCAGCAAATTAAGATTAGAGAAAAGAAACATTAAAAACGAACGCTTTCTCCAGGATCTGTTTTTCAGTTGCACTTCAACCTTGTCTTATCTTTGTGTATCCAAATGCTGCCTCCTCAACATGGACTATGCCCTACTACAATGGATTCATTCCCTTTAAAAGGTACTATTCCTTTTTTGACCAAACTTACTCTACCTCCCTTAAAGATCTCCTTGCAAATTTTCCTTTTTCTGTTACTAAAATCGGTGTTTTGAGGAAATTATTATTTCCTATGCTTCATATTCACAAGCACTATAATTGTGGTTACAAGTAATTGTATTTCAATACCTTGTATTACTATTAAATTATACTAATTTAAATGTGTTTAAAGAAATATGTCTAGAAGTTCAGAACCCAACTATGGAGCAATTTGTCTTGTATGCTTGTTTTCAATTTTAAAATGGTTATGTATTTTAATGAACTGAAATCAGTGTTATTGGAAGTAAACAAGTATGATACAAATATTTCAAAGAACAAAATATATTGTAACCTTTCTTCTTCACAAGATTTCCTCTTCCAGAAAAAAAGTTAAACTTGTAGAATGAATAAAAAGCAGATAAGAGGAGGGCGTGGAAGCAACCTTAAAGGCTTTCAAAAAGCCTTTGATAAGACTTCTTGCCATATGACATTACATGTGATAGAGGTGCCTTGAATCAACTGTAAGGATTTATCCTGAGAAAAGAACAGGAGGAGTGGGAAGTGAAGTAATAAAGTTTTTTTCTGATGATTAAAGAAAAAAATTATTACTCCAGTTACATTGGGAAAACTGGGAGATCTTGTTCTATATATTTATATAACATTTTGTTTGAGAGAAATGTCTAAGTGTGCAGATGATGGTATATTACTCCTTCTTGGCATTAGCACAAGTCAAATGGACTGGAATAAGCCCCGGGTCCCCTTGAAACTGACCTTCTACCTGCATGCCCAGCTGATGATTCCAGGCTCATACATTTGACAACCACTGTTCTACATTTTTCCAGGGTCTCAGGGGACATTTCCAAGGTGCTGAGGGCCTTAGCATTTCATGGTAGTAACAGAAAATCTATGATAACAGTAGAAAATTACAAAACATGAACAAAATAAATCTGTATTACCAAACCTGACAGTAAAGAGAAGCTCTGAATTCCTAACTAAATTAAGATGTCAGATCTGTTTCCTTCTAGTCTTACAGCAAGTCAGTGTAATTAAGAGTGACTTAATTCATAGACTTGGTGAAAGGAATAAAAACATTCAAAGGGTAAAGGATTTCTATTAAAAGTTCATAAACTTGACTACACATGTCTTGAGACAGGAAGCATTCCCAAGAGAGGCTGGCACACAATAGGTATGCTATAAATATTTGTTTAAGTGAATGGCACACTGATATTTTCTTAAAGTAGGCAAAATTCTCTTTAAATAATTCTGCTCAGTTCAAAGAAAATATTCCTAAATCGATGGTCTCTAATATTTTATCATAATCATTTTTATTTTGCCTTTAACACAGATTAGAATAACAAGCTGTGATGTTTTCATGCCTTACCTCATGTCAGCCCCATGGCAACTCTATTAAGTAGATATGTTAATTATTTTAGGCCATGCAGGCATAAGGAGAGGAGAGAAAAAGACAACTAGGGATTTACAAAGTGTTGATTTGAGCCCATCTCTCTGACTACTAAAGTCAGTGTCTCAAGGCCTGTGCTAGATTGTTAGGAATACCAGATAAAACTGATTGACTAGAAACCAACCTGGATACACACACCTTCATTTAAGAAAGGACAAAACCACCACACTGTGTGGTTGTATAACACTGTATTTATCAGAAGTTAAAAATTAAAAAAAACAGATTAGTTTCTCTTCATTCTATTTTTGCATTTCCTTTCTACAGTACAGAGTGATAAAATTATGGGATGAAATTTCCTCTTCAACTGTTTGGAAATATTTAAACACTATCTAGTGACAGGCAAAATGGTACAATGACACAGTTAAAGAACTCCAATTTATCTGATAATATGGAAAGGAGATTGTGCATATTTCTGCTAATTTTTCTCACAAAAATTTTGAGTAAAATCTGTGAAGCAAGGAATACAATTTATGATTCAGGGTGAGAAAGGATTTACTTTTTTGGGTTTTGGCCAAAATTCTTATAGTTGCATCAAGGTATGTAGAAGACATACAGTGTTGCTTCACTGCATTCAGAAGCTCTGCTTGTCAGCTTTTCCTCACTAGTTCATGAACAATAATGCTTGAATAGAGGTATAATAAGTATTTGTTTTCTGGCATTTCTGAAATGAGTACCTTGAATAATACCTTTTTTCTCATACTCAGAATAAACCAAAATACAGAAATTCAGCTGACCCAAGAGGTAGCAGCATTTAAAGGCATTTTTAGGATTGAGTAACCTGTGGTTGATGAAATAGAAGTATATTTTCAATGCCACCATTTATTTCTAAAAACGATTCCATTAAGAATCAACAAAAGTGAAACTCAATAACTTCCTTTGAAATTATAACCACTGTTCTTTCACCAAAAAAGAAAAAGAAACTCACTGCCCAAAGGGGAGTGAGCAAATTTAGCTATTATAGGAAAGAAAAGGAAATGCAACAATTGTTACCAAAAACCTGTTTGGTCAAGTTAAAGGAGTAATTCAAAGAAAATGGGTTCTTGTAACATGTGAAATTCAGCTCCTTTCACCAGGCTATGGACTGCAAGCTGCCACTGCCAAAGAAGAAACAAAACGAAGTGCCGGTGGTCTCTGTGAAGGTTATAATGATTTAAAACCAGGGGACCTGAGGTACTCTAGGAATAATCACTTTTCTATGTGAACAAGAGGCAGTGCCTACCATATCATCTCTCCTCCCCCTTTCCCTCCCTCTCCTCTTCTCTCTCCCTCATCATCAGCAGCACCCACCCCTCTTCCCACGCAGCTTCCTCACAGCAATTCAGCGTTTCCCTGGAAGAAGCGTGGGGGTCCAGGGCTGTAGTTTGGTGCCAACAGGAGGAACCCTGCCGCTTGTGGGGTTTTACTATTTTTTGATGAAGCTTTTAGTCTTACAAATTAGCTACCGAGCAAAAATGGCCAACATATCATTTGTGCAAGATTGTGCTCATTTTAGTGTCTTTTCCAATTAACTGTCTTTTTCTTTCTTCTGGAGTTCAGGTGAATGGCTACAGTGCCATCCCAGTTAGCGATATTTTGATCACTTCTTCCTCTGTGTCTAAGACTACAAACTGCATCCCAGCCACCTCAGACTTGTTCTACCTTAATGGAGGTAAATACAAGTGTATTTGAGGATCTAACATCTAACTCTAAATGAATGAAGCAGGTGGATGTAAGAATTAGGGAGTGAGTGGTAAGGTTAAGTCACTTGGACAGTGTGTTCTCCATGAATAGATCAAGTGTGACTTTTAAAAGCAGAAATAGAGTGCTCTGCACCAGCTTGCAAACCCTGATTTATACACATATAATGATCTCTAAGTTTCATCTGCCAGTACTTCATTTGGCCAGTATTTCTTAATTCAAATTCCTTAGAGAATAAAACTAATTGGTTAATATTGGATTATGACAAGGAAGTTGGTGAGTCACATACCTATTCCTGTCCAATCAGCACAGAAGGATTATGGTCACATGACATTTAAAATATCAACTTAATCAATACACATTCATTGGTCAAGGGATATTTCTGCAGACAGGGCTAAGCATTCTCATGGTTGAACTCTTCAGTAAAATGGTGTTTCATATGTACTTAGAAATAGCCATTTTTAAATGGTAAGACATCTTAAGAATAGTGTAAATCCATATTTCCTAAATAGATAATAAAACCCTGTCCTGTAGGATACTGGGGGAAAAAATGAGTTCTAGACTTGAGACCTCTAAGACATACGGAACAGATTTATTTAACTCAGAATTTCTCAGAGCCTTTAATATATCATATACTGTGAACCTCTATAAAAAAAAAGAATTGCTATTTGTGTTTCTCAAAGTTTTTTTGTTATTCTTTGTTCTTTCTTTTTGGTTTTAAAATCTCTTTATTGTAAGTATTTCTTAGTGTGCCTACAATTTGTGTTTGAGGCATACTAATCTAAAAATGGGTTCCACTATATTTCTCTAGTGAATACTCTTTAAAAGCCTACTATATGCCAAAAATTTTAATGAAAAACAGACATAGCCCCAACATTCATCTGTCTAGGCAGGATGGAAGCAGGAATTGTATAGTATTGGATATTGTACCACAGTGCCTACTGGTCTTATGATTTCAGTCAAAGTTTGTTGAATGAATTTTAAATGAATGAGAATTTAGTTTTGAACCCTGGCTGTGAATCAATAGAATTTCCCATAGGTATACTTAAAACAAAAAAACATAAACAAAAACAAACCTCATTAGCTTGGGCATGCTCCAAAGCTATTAATTACAATTTCTGGGTTAATCATCCCCAAATTTTTTATTTTTACCAAACTCCATGGGTGATTCAGATGTACAGTCAAGATTGAGAATCACTAATTTAAGACATGCAATTTATTATTGGCATAGACAGTATTAATACTGAAGATATTTGATGCCTAATCTAATAAACTGTATGTTACACTATGCCAATTAGGAACAATATTGAAGGGAGAAAAAATATAGAGAACACCAGAGAAACCCCCAAAGTAGATATATTGATAGGCCCAAGTCAAGAAATTAAGACTGAATACATTAGGCAATCAAAGGAAGGGCAGGCAGACAGTTTGGGAAGACTGGCTAGCAGGATACTGTAGAGCAGGATGCTCAACCAATCACAACAAATAGCCAGGGAACCTGGGTGGAAAAAGACAATACTGAGGCTTAAGTCTGGCCCTGGGAAGGTATGGAAAAAGAAAATAGATGTTGGAAAAACAATATTATTACCATTGTTTATTGTTTATTGACCATGTAGAATATTCTAGTTCTTTGTGCTTTATGTGGAATGTCTCACTTATTTCTCACATCATTACTATGATACATGGGCATTATTATAATCTTATTTTGGAAAGCAGGAAAACATGCTTGAGAGGTTAAGAAACCTCTTAAGATTACTGAGCTAGTAAATGTACTGCCAGGATTCTATACAGAGCAGTGTGAAATTAGGGTGTAAACTCAGAAGAGGACCAACAGCAAAAGGGGCCACACATCTCATGATCTTAAGTACTGCTTCGGTCTTTTTTACATTTTCCAGGTCTCACCTCTCAGAAGTCATGTCTGAACAGTAGAGCCTCAGCTACAAAGCTGGGAAGTTGGAAGAAAAAAATTCAACTGGGTGATTAAATAAGAATTTTAAAAATCTGTATTTGATAAGACCTGAAACAAAAAGAGGCTGTTGACAGACTACCAGGCCTCCTGGAAAGAGCTGCATTGTCAGAGGGTCTGGATTATGCTCAGAGCTCAAGCAAAACTCCTCACAGTCTTCATCTCCAATATTTACTAACTTCATATTTTCTTTGTTAAACTCTGGTTCAAGATTTTTTTTTTAATTCTGAACACATTACTAAAATAATCCCTTCTAAAATCAAGGGATAAAAGCTTACATACAAAAACTGGTTATTTTCTTATCTGTCTAGATTATTTCCATGAATATTTATCACTAGCTTTAAAGCAATATGATTCCTCCTTCACAGCACTTGTGCATACCAAATTTTGTTTTCTCTGAAGAATAAAATCTATAGCATCTCTGTCCCTCATCAAAATTGCTTATTTCTAATATGATGAATATAGATATTCCCACTGAAATAAGGTCTTTAATTGACAAGGAATGCTGATTCTTTTTCTTAATGACAATACACATAATGAATATGTCCTTTTTTTCCCACTCATGTAAGTCAATTGATCCAGTTCAAACAGTTAAAATTTTATGCACAAGTCTTATACGTTTTATACTGGCTTAATCTCATCAGTCAAAGTTCATTCCTTATTTTTATTCTTTTCCTCTCTGTTTAAATATGATCTCAAACCCCTAGAGCAACACATTGCACTGGAAGATACAAAAAATACTAGTAGCAAAAATATAGGAACTTGAAGTGATAACAAAATGCTTTAGGGAAGCATGTGGTGTTAAAATCCAATCCAGCCTAATCATTTATTCATGAGGATGGGGCAGTAATTTTGCAACAAGTTCTCAAAGGATATGCAAAGCATTATTCTTTTTTACAATAATAACTTAATGGGTACAATTAAATAAAATATCTTAAAACATTGCAGTTAAGTTTTAGTCCAAAAATATTTTTTAAATCTAGATGGATATGTAGCCATCTATTATTATATAAAAAATTACCACAAATTTAAGGGATTAAAACAATACACATTTATTATCTCAAAGTTTCTAAGGGTCAGGAATAGGTTAGTGGATCTTCTGCTTAAGGTATTACAAGGCTTCAATCAAGGTGTCTGCTGGGTTTTATTCTTATCTGGAGTCCTACCCAGAGAAGTTACCAGCTTGCGAGATCATAGTTGGATGGCAGAATTTATTTCCTTGTGGACTCAGAGCCTAGCCTTTTTGCTAGTTGTCAGCTAGAGGTCCCCTTCAATTCCTTGCCATGTGGTCCTCCCAACATGGCTGTTACTTCTTCTAGGAAAACAAGAGTCTGTAGAGTGAGTCACCTAGAGAAATGGAGTCTTATATAATGCATTATAATCATGGAAGTGAAATCTTACCAACTTTTCCACATTCTGTTGCTTAAAATCAAGTCACAGACTTCACCAACACTTTGGGGAAGAGACTACACAAGGTATGAACATTAGGAAGGTGGCCACCCTACAGTCTGTCCTCCATAGAATAGTAGGTGAAGCCAGTGTAACCTGAAAAGCCCCTTCAACATAGCAGATATAGTCCTCTTTCCTTTAGAGAATTGCTGCTCTCTATATGCCGTTGTTTCTTCTTGAAGTAAACTTTGGGCCATCTATGTCAAATTCTCATCTAAATACATATCTGAACTCCACCCTGGTTCCACCTGATGAGGATGTCTAAGGACAGGTCCCATGAGATATTTAGACTCACTAAAGTTTGAGTACAGCTTATTTACCTCCTCCTATTGAAAGGATTATGTTTCCCACTATATGGAATGTCTTTTCCCAGAATTTTTAATATAATTTTTAACCCCAATGATTTCTCCACATTTAGGATTTTCCTTAGAATAATAATAGCACCAAATAACCTAGAAGAAATGGACAAATTACTAGAAAAATACAACCTTCCAAGACTGATGAAGGAAGAAACAGAAAATCTGAACAGACCAAATACCAGCAATGAAATTGAACTGCTAATCAAATTCCAGTTCTAGATGGCTTTACAGCTGAGTTCTACCAAACATTTAAAGAAGAGCTAATAACCATCCTTCTTAAAGTAGTCCAAATGGTAAAAGTGAAGGGACTACTTCCAAACACATTCTATGAGGCCAGCATTACTCTAATACCAAAACCAGGCAAAGATACCACAAAAAAAGAAAATTACAGACCAATATCCCTGATGAAATAGATGCAAAAATATTCAACAAAATATTAGCAAACTGAATTTCAAAAATACATCAAATGTATCATCCATCAAGACCAAGTGGGATTTATTCCAGGGATGAAAGGATGGTACAGTACTCATAAATCAGTTAACATCCTATACCACATTAACCAAAAGAAAGATAAAAACCACATGATCATGTCAATAGATGCTTAAAAAGAATTTGACAAAATTCAACATCTATTCATGATAAAAATTCAACAAAATGGGTATAGGTGGTATGTACCTCAACATAATAAAGGACATATATAAAAAACCCATAGCCAATATCATACTTAATAGCGAAAAGCTGATAGGTTTTTCTCTAAGATCAGGAACAAGACAAGGATGTCCATTCTCACCACTTTATTCAGCATAGTACTGGAGGTCCTAGCCACTGTAACTGGATAACACAAAGATATAAAAGGCATCCAAATTGGTAAGGAAGAAGTTAAACTGTCGCTATTTGCAGAAGACATGATATTACACATAGAAAACCCTAAAGACTCCACAAAAAAACTATTAAAACTAATAACTGGATTCAGCAAAGTTGCAGGATAAAATATTAATACTGAGAAATCTGTTGCATTCCTACATACTAACAATGACCAGAAAGAGAAATAAGGAAAACAACCCCATTTACAATTGCATCAAAAAGAATAAAATAACTAGGAATAAACCTAACCAAGGAGATGAAAGACCTGTTCTCTGAAAATTATAACACTTATGAGAGAAATTAAAGACACAAATAAATGGAAATCTATCCCATGCTTATGGATAGGAAGAGTTAATATTGTCAAAATGACCTTCCTGCCAAAAACAGTCTATAGATTCAATGCAATCCCTATCAAAATACCAATGGCATGTTTCAATGAACTACAGCAAAAATCCTAAAATTCATATAGAGCCACAAAAGACCCTGAATAGCCAAATATATCCTGAGAAAGAACAATAAAGCTGGGGGGATTATACTACCTGACTTCAAGCTGTACTACAAAGCTACAGTAATTAAAGTAAAGCTGTATGGCACTGGTGCACAAGAACAGACCCATAGATCAGTGGAGCACAATAGAGGGCCCAGATATAATCCCATACAAATATAGTCAATTAATATATGATAAAGGAGCTATGAATATACAATAGGGAAAAGAGTGCCTCTTCAATAACTTGTGCTAGGAAAACTGGACAGCTACATGTAAGAGAATGAAACTGGATTACTATCTAATTCCATACACAAAAGTAAACTGAAAATGAATCAATGACCTCAATGTAAGACATGAAATCATAAAACTCTTGGAAGAAAACATAGGCAAAAATCTCTTGAACAAGAATGAGCAGTTTTTTCCTGGACACATCTCTTCAGGTAAGGGAAACAAAACAAAAAATGACCAAGTGGGACCACATCAAACTAAAAAGCTTTTGTACAGCAAAGGAAACCATCAGCAGAACAAAAAGGCAACCTATAGTATGGGCATATATACTCAAACAATTTATACAATAAGAGGTTAACATCCAAAATATATTAAGAACTCATATGCCTCAACACCAAAAACACCAAATAACCCAATTAAAATATGGGTGGAGGACCTGAATCGACATTTCTCCAAAAAAGAAATACAAACGGCCAACTAGCACATGAAAAGATGTTCCACATCGCTAATCATCAGGGAAATGCAAATCAAAACCACAATGAGTTATCACCTCACACCAGTCAGAATGGCCACTATTCAAAAGACAAGAAATAACAAGTGTTCGAGAGGTTGTGGAGAAAAGGGAACCATCTTATACTGTTGATGGGAATGTAAATTGGTGCAGCCACTGCGGAAAGTAGTATGGAGGTTCATCAAAAAAGTAAAAATAGAAATACCATATGACCCAGTAATGCCACTTCTAGGAATTTACCTGAAGAAAACAAAATCTCTGATTTGAAAAGATACATGCAACCCTATGTTTAGTGCCATATTATTTATAATAACCAAGATATGGAAGCAGCCAAAGTGCCCATCAGTAGATGAATGGATAAAGAATACACAGGTGGTACATATACACAATGGAATATTATTCAGCCATAAAAAAGAAAGAAATCCTGCCTTTTGCAACAATATGAATGGATCTAGAGGGTATTATGCTAAGCAAAATAAGCCAGGTGGACAAAGACAAATACCATATTATTTAGCTTATTTGGGGAATCTAAAAGCAAAACAAAACAAAATGAACAAAATAGCAGTAGACTCATAGACATTGAGAAGTGATGAGTGGCTACTATGGGAGAGGGGTTGGATAGAGGGTGAGGGGAATAAATGGGCACAGAAATTCTCAATCATAATGTAAGTTGCATGGGAATGGCAGTATAGCGTGGAGAATATAGCCAATGATTCTGTAACATCTTCCAAAGTTGACAGATAGTAAGTGCACTAATGGGGGTGAGGATTTAATAATTTAAGTAATTGTTGAACCACATACTATATACTTGAAACCAATATAAGATTGTATATCAATGATAGTTCAGTAAAAAAAAGTAAATAAATAACAATAGCAGCATCAGTATAATAAAATGAGTTTTCAAAGCACATTAACAAACTAAGGCTCTTTCCAGGAGTCTAAATCTTTAAAAATTTGGAGGACCCTCCTTTAGTCAGTAATTTGCTATATTCTTAATGCAGTTTTTGCTACAGGTTACATTCATAAACTGGATGCCCACATAAGTACTTCCAAATATTTTTTAACATACAATGAACTGTTTTAAAGAATAAGGTGAGGACAGAGAATTTTAAGAATTTCACCAGGCAGTATCCTTTTGAAATGAAAAGCCAGCACCAGGGAAATTCGAAGATTATTTCCACACCAAAAGAGGCCAAACAAGATGTCTTTCGTTTTATTAAACCATGTGATAATATATAACACTAAGTTCCATAATTTTGTCAACCACTGACCTTTTTTCTTCTAACATCAAGCTTACAAACGCCTTAAAGAATAATTTACCCTTGAGGGGAATCCAATTGATCAATACTATTTCCAATTAACTGCTTCAAATAATCTTTTAGGTCTACAACTTTAAAGAACTGTATGATCTTTGACTACTTTCCTGATTTGAGTATCAATCTTACCCATAATTTTATCCATTGTCTAGAATGTCCATTCTCATCTAATGATTACTAACTAGAAAAAAATTAATAGATTTTTCCCACAAATTTAGTTTCCTGTTTTCTAGTCAGATTCATCTGATCCTTTCAAGGGTGATCTTTTAAAATCTCTATTTCCATTCTAGTTCCTCGAATGCTCTACTGGTAGATTTAAAAAACGTTAAACCTTTTTGAATTAATATTTCTTTAAACTAAGCTCTTTCTGATTTGAATATGTAAACAGTTTGTGTATGTTGGTTTCATTACACAGATTTTCATTGTGTTGGAAAGAGGAATGATATTAAATTGGATATCCCAAAACATTCACTATAGTTTTGAGGACCAGGAGATGGGCAAGGGTTCGGAGAATTAGAGGGTCAAGGTGAGGAGGGAATAAGTAGAGAGAAGTGAAGATGAGATAAGCCAATTCAGCCTTTATCACCATTCCTGTATTGTGGTGAAATCTTCATTTACTAAATCACTCTGTTTTGTCCAGGTAGCAAAATAAGGGAAGTGATCTGGGACTGCCAGTACAAATAGAAAAATAATTGGGATATTCTCCTCATTATTATAATTCATAAAAGTATGAATTATCTTGGTCTCTCTTAATTTAGTTATAGATGAACAGGTCTACTAATCACCATGAAAATTATTTTGGCTGCTGTCTAGTTTTCCATCTCAAACATACCATATGCATGATATTTGACCATATACAACCTATTCAAACCCTTAGTTGGGCATCTGTTCAGCAAATAAGTGATATCTTGGCCATTTGGTTAAGTCAATATTTTGGCTTCTAGAACAACAAAGGTATATGTGTATTGGGCATCACTAGCTTATTTAGGAGAGCTGTTCTCAAATTTATTGTCTTAAAGTCTATTATTATATAGAGACAACAAACAGCTATTTCTTAATATGGGTCATTTCTATAGATATTTATTAAATTGGAAGTTAAATGATAATTTTAAAAATATTCATTCATTTTAAGCAATAATAAACTCTATATATTAACATGCATATCATATTTGGAACACTTGATGAGACACTTGAAAACATCTTCTTTAGGATAAGGATAAAACATAACCTTTACCCAGAGGTGATGAAGGTGTGACATTCCATAAGCAACCTCAGTAAAAGTAGCAGACATGCCTCAACTCTGCCTCCACAACACATACACACATAAAGCCATAGGCTGAGCACTAAACTCACTCTTTATGTCATTTATGTTAACAAGTACAGATGTATGGAAAGAAGAAAATCATTTCCAAAGATGTAAGAAAAAAATCCTTTGGTAAGATTTTGAAGGGATATCTATCTATATCCACCTATCTGTCTTTAAATTTAATAAATCCCTTTATTAAATAAACACAAATATCCCATTGTTACTAGGAAACAGGTATTTGATTTCTCATGTTAGAAAGTAGGAGATACATAAATTATAAAAACATTAAAAAGTTATAGTATGGAAGGTTTTCAAGTTAGTTGAAACTAGCGTTTTGTGTTACTATTAATGTTATTTCACAATAATTCATAATAGGAAGTCCACTTTGAAGTGATAAATTCAAAGTGGATTTGAAGTGATTTACTTAAATTTCATACTAATCTAGTTTTCTAACTTGAGAATTAATTTAGGGGAACTGGACTGTTGACTTTAGTCAAAGTCATCCCTCTTGCATTTGTCAGAGCACCCTTTGGCTAAGCAAAAGTTAATAAAGGCTGGCTTTACTTAAGAAAGAAACATATAAGAATCATTGACAAAGGTTTCTGGCTCTTCTGAAGATAAAGAAAGAGATAGTTTATAAATTTTTGTGGTTCATTCATAAAAAAATGCAATCCTTAACATATTGGTGCACTCTATTTGAGTATCATTGTACTCAGAGGAATAGAGTTAATGATAGAAAAAGATAAGTGATATTGCACACGAATTGTAAAAAGTTAAAACATTTACTAAATTACTCAATATTCTAGAACATCAAAGGCTGAAAGTATGATTGTGAGCACATAAAAGTCTCAAGTGTCAGAAAATAATTTATTGCACAAATGGATTTACCTCAGTTTATAGCAAGACCCCCCATCTCTTATTCTCCTGAAGGTATCTCTATAACCTTTTACTACAGTATTACTTAATTGTAATCGTTCATGTGTCTGGGAGTTCTAACAGAACAGGGATGACTTTGATTTTTCTCTATGATACACAGAGCCGAATGTGGAGTTGGTTATCAATGATTAATGACAAATGAATGAATAAATGTGTTCCCACTTTCTTGAGGAAGAAATAGTTTTACTAAACTCATACGCCTAACAGGTGATGGAATCTGAAACAGAATCTTTTGCTGTTTGGTCTCTATCAGACTCTGCCAAAAAAAAAAGATGTTTGTTCTTGGGCAAGTCACTATCTCACTCTCACTTTTTGGGGCTATTTATTGTTCATATAAAAAATGAGTGGTAAACCACTTAGTTTCTAAGTTCTCTTCTAGTTCTAACATTTTGATTTCAATATTTATTCTGTCTGCAATTGGATACATAGTATTGTATTTGTTACAGTAGGTCAGGGAAAGAGCGGTGCTCTTTGTCCTTGCAGAATTTTCATCAAATTGATAATATATATCATTATAAAAAAAGGCAAAACAATGATAAAAATACAAAATAATCTTACTACAAATGAGCAGTTATTTAAGGGATAATTAGGATCACAAGTTCCCATTTATTACTATCACTTGCTGCTCATTAACTTTCAGGTAACATAAAAACTAAAATCCTTAGAATTTAGATTAGCCAACAGTGTCCTTTACTGACACTATATTTATATTACTTCCAGTCACAGGATGCTTTGGGTTGCCATCTATATACTCTAAAGCTATTTACCAAGACAATTATCTTCTCTAAACATTTCTTCTGCTTCTAAAGCATTGAAATAATTCCACCATTTCAAAACATCAATTCAATAAGCATTTTATAATAGGACTTCTTGCTATTTAAAATGTACACTATTCACTATGAAAATGGATAGGTATTCATAAAATAAAGTGGGAAAAGTGTTTATTGAAAAAGCAGGCATGTAGCCTAGCATTCATTCCTCTTCAAAGCTTTGGGTTTTGTACAAGAAAAAGAGATCAGTCATGTTTGGACAAAACACGTGAAATCTCAGAACACATGGAATTTCCATTACTTCAGACTTTTTCTTAGAATTTTTATTGATTTATTTCAGAAAAGTATCCTTATAAAACAACATAGAATAGTGGTTAAGAATGTGGGCTGTGTAACCAGACAGCTCAGTTCAAGTCTCAGCTCTGCCATTACTAGCCTGACTTTGGGTTGGCGACTCAATCTTTCCTTAATTTAGTTTCTCTGCTTTTAAATTGTGGTTAATAATAATATCTACTTCTTAGTCATTTTTTAAGGATTAATGTTAATGATCATAAAAGGCTTAAAAGTTTTAGACATATAGTTAGTACACTTCAAGTGCTTGATTATGCTAATCTGATTATAATGGCTTTCTATATATCCCTGGGTATACCACAAAAAATTGTAATCTATAACAGAAACTAAAGAGATTGTGTAAAATAGAGAGTAGAATGGCCAAGTGGTTGACCCAGTGGGGGATGATGAAAGCTTCACAGGCAAAAACAGTGAAGCAAAAACAGGAAGATAAGGAAAACAAACCATTCCTGTATCCCACATGCAGTTAGTGTCCAAAACGTGTAAGCAAATTGTCTGATGTTCTATAATATCCGTGAGCAGCAATGAATGTTGGCATTTATTTTAAAGCATAAAATTTTAAACTTCTCTAATAAGGTCTATAGGATTCTTTTTTGGAAAGGAAAATAAGTGAGCTGTTCTATGTTCCAAATGAAATATCAAATAAAATGTTGAAAAAGCTTCCTATCAGAGAAATGTCTTATGCTTCATTTTACACCTGGAGAAGAAAATAAAGAGGCATCTTATTTGGAACACTAACAAATTTAGGTTTTCACTGGAGTAGGATAATTTTATAATGAAGTACAAAATGGCAAGCTTGGACAGTATAATTACTTTTAAAAGAACACACTAAAAGAACATTCTGTAATAACACAATGTGTTATAAACAATTCCATACAAAAGATGATAAACACAGAAAAAGTATAGAAAGAGAAAATGAAGGGGAAAATGATATTGGAAAGAGTGGCATAATCATGGGTTCTACAAGCCAGTTTGGTAGAAAATAGACCAAGGAGGTGAACAAAAGTCCTGGAAAGTCTGAGGAAAAGGGAGGTTCAGATCCTAAAAGTTAAGACAAAGAACATTTGAAAGGACATTAAGATATCAAAGCTTACCATGTTTAATAGGGAGAAATTGAGAGAAGATACATAACTGTATATATATGTCAGAGGTAAGAAATGGGCATAATTAGAAAGGCATAATTAAGAAATTAATAAAGGCATATTAGAAAGGTATAAACCATAAATATAAATGTATTTATTAGCAAATAAATAAATTATACCCTGGGCAAGAAGATATGCTCAGGATATAAACTTGCACTAGGTTTTAGACCTAGATTTTAGTTATTTTTAAAAGATAGCATATATACTAGAAAAGAAGATTAAATATAGGATCTTAAACTTGAAGAAACTTAAGTATCATCCAATTTAATCTTTTTTTTATTAAAGCACTATTGATATACCCTCTTATGAAGGTTTCACATGAAAAAACAATGTGGTTACTACATTTACCTATATTATCAAGTCCCCACCCATACCCAAATGCAGTCACTGTCCATCAGTGTAGTAAGATGCCACAGATTCACTATTTGCCTTCTCTGTGCTACACTGTTTTCCCCATGATCCCCCACACCATGTGTACTAAACATAATACCCCTCAATCCCCTTCTCGAACCTTCCCCATCCGCCCTCCCACATCCCTCCCCTTTGGTAACCAATAGTTCCTTCTTGGAGTCTCTGAGTCTGATGCTATTTTGTTCTTTCAAGTTTGCTACGTTGTTATACTCCACAAATGAGAGAAATCATTTGGTACTTGTCTTTCTGTGCCTGGCTTATTTCACTGGGCATAATATCCTCCAGCTCCATCCATGTTGTTGCAAATGGCAGGATTTGTTTTTTTCTTATGGCTGAATAATATTCCATTGTGTATATGTACCACCTCTTCTTTATCCATTCATCTACTGATGGACACTTAGGTTGCTTCCATATCTTGGCTATTGTTAAAAGTGCTGCAATAAACAAAGGGGTGCATATGTCTCTTTGAATATGAGAAGTTGTATTCTTTGGGTAAATTCCAAGGAGTGGGATTCCCAGGTCAAAGGGTATTTCTGTTTTTCGTTTTTTGAGGAACCTCCATATTGCTTTCCACAATGGTTGAACTAGCTTACATTCCCACCAGCAATGTAGGAGGGCTCCCCTTTCTCTGCATCCTCGCCAGCATTTGTTCTTAGTCTTTTGGATGGTGGACATCCTTACTGGTGTGAGGTGATATCTCATTGTGGTTTTAATTTGCATTTCCCTGATGATTAGTGATGTGGAGCATCTTTTCATGTGTCTGTTGGCCATCCAAATTTCTTCTTTGAAGAACTGTCTCTTCATATCCTCTGCCCATATTTTAATCTGGTTATTTGCTTTTTGGGTGTTGAGGTGGGTAAGTTCTTTATATATTTTGGATGTTAACCCCTTGTAGGATATGGCATTTGCAGATATATTCTCCCATACTGTAGGATGCCTTTTTGTTCTGTTGATGGTGTCCTTTGCCATACATAACCATTTTAGTTTGATGTAGTCCCGTGAGTTCATTTTTGCTTTTGTTTCCCTTGCTCGAGGAGGTGCATTCAGGAAGAAGTTGCTCATGCTTATATTCATATTTTTGCCTATGTTGTCTTCTAAGAGTTTTATGGTTTCATGACTTACATTCAGGTCCTTGATCCATTTCAAGTTTACTTTTGTGTATGGGGTTAAACAATAATCCAGTTTCATTCCCTTGCATGTAGCTGTCCGGTTTTGCCAACACCAGCTGTTGAAGAGGCTGTCATTTCCCCATTGTATGTCCATGGCTCCCTTATCATATATTAATTGAACATATATGGTTGGGTTTATATCAGGGCCCTCTAGTCTTTTCCATTGGTCTATGGGTCTGTTCTTGTGCCAGTACCAAATTGTCTTGATTACTGTGCCTTTGTAGTATAGCTTGAAGTAGGGGAACGTAATCCCCCCAGCTTCATTCTTCCTTCTCAGGATTGCTTTGGCTATTCAGGGTCTTTTGTGGTTCCATATGAATTTCAGAATGATTTTCTCTAGTTTGTTGAAGTATGTGGTTGGTATTTTGATAGGAATTGCATTGAATCTGCAGATTTCTTTAGGCAGAATGTCCGTTTGGACAGTATTAATTCTTCCTATCCATGAGCTCGGGATGTGCTTCCATTTATTGGTATCTTTTTTAATTTCTCTCATGAGTGTCTTGTAGTTTTCAGAGTATAGGTCTTTCACTTCATTGGTTAGGTTTATTCCCAGATATTTTATTCTTTATGCAACTGTGAATGGAATTGTTTTCCTGATTTCTCTCTCTGTTAGTTCATTGTTAGTGTAAAGGAATGCCACAGATTTCTGCATATTAATTTTGTATCCTGCAACTTTCCTGAATTCAGATATTAGATCTAGTACTTTTGGAGTGGATTCTTTAGGGTTTTTTATGTGCAATATGATGTCATCTGCAAACAGGGACAGTTTAACTTCTTCCTTGCTACTCTGGATGCCTTTTATTTCTTTGTGTTGTCTGATTGCTGTGGCTAGGACCTCCAGTACTATGTTGAATAGAAGTGGGGAGCATGGGCATCCTTGTCTTGTTCCCAATCTTAGATGAAAAGCTTTCAGCTTCTCGTTGTTAAGTATGATGTTTGCTGTGGGTTTGTCATATATGGCCTTTATGATAATGAGGTACTTGCCCTCTATACCCATTTTGTTGAGAGTTTTAATCAGGAATGGATGTTGAATTTTGTCGAATGCTTTTTCAGCATCTGTGGAGATGATCATGTGGTTTTTGTCCTTCTTTTTGTTGATGTGGTGGATGATGTTGATGGATTTTCGAATGTTGTACCATCCTTGCATCTTGCATCCCTGGAAAAAATCCCACTTGATAATGATGGATGATCTTTTGATGTATTTTTGAATTCGGTTTGCTGACATTTTGTTGAGTATTTTGCACCTTTGTTCATCAGGGACATTGGTCTGTGAATTTCTTTTTGGTGGTGTCTTTGCCTCATTTTGGTATTAGAGTGATGTGGGCCTCATAGAATGAGTTGGGATTATTCCCTCTTCTTCTACTCTTTGGAAAACATTAAGGAGTATGGGTATTAGGTCTTCACTAAATGTTTGATAAAATTCAGCAGTGAAGCCATCTGGTGCAGGCATTTTGTTCTTAGGTAGGTTTTTGATTACTGGTTCAATTTCATTGCTGGTAATTGGTCTGTTCAGGTTTTCTGTTTCTTTCTGGGTCAGCCTTAGAAGGTTTTATTTTTCTAGAAACTTGTCTATTTCTTCTAGGTTATCCAATTGGTTAGAATATAATTTTTCATAGTATTTTCTAATAATTCTTTGTATTTCTGTGGTATCCATAGTGATTTTTCCTTTCTCATTTCTGATTCTGTTTATGTGAGTAGACTCTCTTTTTTTTCTTGATAAGTCTGGCTAGGGGTTTACCTGTTTTGTTTATTTTCTCAAAGAACCAGCTCTTGCTTTCATTGATTCTTTCTCGATTTTATTCATTTCTGCTGTATTCTTCTCGATTTTATTCATTTTTGCTTTAATCTTTATTATGTCCCTCTTTCTACTGACTTTGGGCTTCATTTGTTCTTCTTTTTCTACTTTCATTAATTGTGAGTTTAAACTGCTCATATGAGATTGTTCTTCTTTCCTGAAGTAGGCCTGTATTGCAATATACTTTCCTCTTAGCACGGTCTTTGCTGGGTCCCACAGATTTTGCGATGTTGAATTATTGTTGTCATTTTTCTCCATATATTACTTGACCTCTGGTTTTATTTGGTCATTGATCCATTTGTTATTTATGAGCATGTTGTGAAGCCTCCATGTGTTTGTGGGATTTTTCATTTTCTTTGCGTCATTTATTTCTAGTTTCACACCTTTGAGGTCTGAGAAGCTGGTTGGTACAATTTCAATCTTTTTGAATTTACCAAGGCTCTTTTTGTGGCCTAGTATATGATCTATTTTTGAAAATGTTCCATGTGCACTTGAGAAGAATGCATATTCTGCTGCTTTTGGGTGTAGTGTTCTGTAGATGGCTGTTAGGTCCATCTGTTCTATTGGGTTGTTCAGTGTCTCTGTGTCCTTACTTATTTTCTGTCTGGTTGATCAGTCCTTCAGAGTGAGTGGAGTGTTGAAGTCTCCTAGAATGAATGCATTGCATCCTATTTCTTCTTTAAGTTCTGTTAGTATTTGTTTCACATATGTAAGTGCTCCTGTGTTGGGCACATAGATATTTATAATGGTTGTATCTTCTTGTTGGATTGACCCTTTTATCATTATGTAATGTCCTTCTTTGTCTCTTGTGACTTTCTTTGTTTTGAAGTCTATTTTGTCTGATACAAGTACTGCAACACCTGCTTTTTTCTCCCTATTAGTTGCATGAAATATCTTTTTCCATCCCTTCACTTTTAGTCTGTGTATATCTTTGGATTTAAAGTGAGTCTCTTGTAGGCAGCATATAGATGGGTCTTGTTTTTTATCCATTCAGTGACTCTGTGTCTTTTGATTGGTGCTTTCAGTCCATTTACATTTAGGGTGATTATCAATAGGTAATTACTTATTGCCAGTGCAGACTTTAGATTCATGGTTGCCAAAGGTTCAAGGTTAATTTCCTTACTATCTAGTAGTCTAACTTAACTCACTTAATATGCTATTACAAACACAATCTAAAGGGTTTTTTTTCCCTCCTTTTTCTTCCTCCTCCATTCTTTATATATTAGGAATCATATTCTGTACTCTTTGTCTATCCCTTGATTCTCCTTGGGGATAGTTAATTTAATTTTGCATTTGCTTAGTAATCAGCTGTTCTACTTTCTTTACTGTGGTTTTATTACCTCTGGTGACAGCTATTAAACCTTAGGAAAACTTCCATCTATAGCAGTCTCTCCAAAATACAGTGTAGAGATGGTTTGTGGGAGGCAAATTCTCTCAACTTTTGCTTTTCTGGAAATCATTTAATCCCTCCTTCAAATTTAAATGATAATCTTGCCTGATAAAGAATTCTTGGTTCAAGGCCCTTTTGCTTCATTGCATTAAGTATATCATGCCATTCCCTTCTGGCCTGTAAGGTTTCTGTTGAGAAGTCTGATGATAGCCTGATGGGCTTTCCTTTTTATGTGATCCTATTTTTCTCTCTGGCTGCTTTCAGTAGTCTGGATCTTTGCCATTTTAATTATTGTATGTCTTGGTGTTGACTTCTTTGGGTCCCTTGTGTTGGGAGATCTGTGCATCGCCATGGCCTGATACACTATCTTCTTCCCAAGATTGGGGAAGTTTTCAGCAATTGCCTCCTCAAAGACACTTTCTAACTCTTTTTCTCTCTTCTTCTTCTTCTGGTACTCCTATAATGCGAATATTGTTCTGTTTGGATTGGTCACACAGTTCTCTCAATATTCTTGCATTCTTAGAGATCCTTTTTTCTCTCTGTGCCTCAGCTGCTTTGTATTCCTCTTCTCTAGTTTCTATTTCATTTATCTTCTCCTCCACCGTATCCAATCTGTTTTTAATACCCTCCATTGTGCTTTTCAATGATTGGATCTCAGACCTTAATTCATTCCTGAGTTCTTGAATATCTTTCCGTACCTCCATGAGCATGTTAATGATTTTTATTTTGAACTCCCTTTCAGGAAGAGTCATGAGGATGATGTCATTTAAATCTTTCTCAGGAGTTGTATTAATAATTTTACTCTGAACCAGGTTCCTTTGGCATTTCATATTTGTATATGGCACCGTCTAGTGCCCAGAAGCTCTACTCCCTGGAGCTGCTCAGCCCCTGAAGCAATGTTAGGGGCACAGGGTAGTGGTATTCGTGCCTGGGGGAAGGAAAGAGCTGTTTCCTGCTTCCTGGCTGCTATGCCTGTCTGCACTGCCTAAACCAGTGGGCCGAGCACACAGGTATAAGCCTCTATGCTTTTGCATTTGTAGTTGCTGTAGACAGATCTTCTCTCAGGCTGGGCAAACACCAAGGTTGGGTTTGCCAGTTTGCGAGTCAGGTGGGTCAGGCTGGGAGAAAGGCACAGTAAGCTGTGTATCATGGGGGGGTCCTTGGAGCTGTGTAGCCAGCCAGGGAGCTGGAGCACCTGAAGATCATCTAAGGAGGACGATTTCTTTTTCCTCCTTAAATATGAGAGTCTGTAAGGGAAAGCTCCGAACCTGCTGGGCACAGTGCACCCGGACATTTTTGTCTACCTGTCCTCTCTCCTGAGCAGTAAGCTCTGTGCAATCCTTGCCCCTTTAGCAGCCCTCTTGCTAAGGGCTTCCTTGTTAGGAAGTCTCTCAAACTCCCCACCTTTCTTTTGTCCCAGAGCAACTGGATATGGATCCCTGGTTTTCACAAGCAGCTGGAATCTCAGTCTCTCCAGGAATTCTGCCTGTCTTAGCTTTCCAACCCCATAATCATGAGAGTATCATGCAAGCACCATGAAATGTAGGTTTGTGCTCCCAGAGCAGATCTCCAGAGTCAGGTGCCCAGCAGTCCCAGGCCTCCACTCCCTCCCTGCTCCGTTTCTCTTCTTCCCACTGGTGAGCTGCGGTGTGGGAAGGGCTTGGGTCCTGCCAGGCCACAGCTTTGGTACATTATCCTGTTCTTGAGGTATGCTCCTTTCTCCAGATGTATGCAGTCTGGCACAGTCCTCTTTCCTGTTGTTCTTTCAGGATTAGTTGTATTAATTATATTTTTGTATTATATGCAGTTTTAGGAGGAATCCTGTGTCTCACCTCTCATGCCACCATCTTAATCCCAATTTAATCTTATTATTTTAGAGATTCGGGAAATGAGGCTCAGAAAAATGTAAAGACTTGCTTAAGATCACAGAACTGGTTAATAGCAGAATTAGAGCTTGGACCCAATCACTTGATTCATGGAGTCAGTGTTCTTTACAGTCTACTCACCCAACCAATCGTGGCAGAAGGTTGATTTTTTTTTCCTCACCCAATTACCCCAAATAATGTTATTCTAATAACCGAAAGAAATTAATAGATTCAAACCCACAATGAATGTGTTTCAAAAAAACAAAATTCCTCTGTAGTACATAGTACTAAAAATACTCATCAAAAGTAAGGAAAGTATTTTCAAAGCATCATAAAAATTAGCAGAGTTACTTAACTTGCTCAATGAGATTCTTAGAAATTGAGAAAAGTAAATATGTTGCAGGTGAAAATAATTGTAATCCCTTAATTTGTTGTACTTCTGTTCAACATGTTTGTCAAGCATTAATACAGGCCAGCCACTGTGCAGGGACCCAACCATACAGTAATCAATTCAGACGTTTTGGTTACTAGTGGCATGCTGAGAAATGATTAACAGTGAACTCTCTAGGGGTAAAAAGCCCTGCTTTATAACACTTGCCAATTTCCATTGTATAAATACTCCACCATGGCTAATTCTAAGCTACCAATGTGACATCGCTGAACATGAAGTTGGGAAGAGATATGAAGGAACACACCACCATGTGGTGTTTCCAGGATAACTATGGGCCTTCACAAGCCCACGTGAGCTGGCTCCACCATACCACTGCAGTCTCATGGAGTATCTCTTCTGTTGGCACAGGCAGATAATTAACAAGAAAACTAAAAACTGCACAAGGATTACATATTGTAGTATAACTGCTGTGAAGGAACAAGACAAGGTGATGGTTTATTGAGAGAGGATTGCTTAGGGTGGAGTGGACATGACTTTTGGAGGTGATGACAAAAGGGAGTAAGGGAGGGAAATGAGATGGGGAAAGAGCATTCCATGCAGAAGGAAAGCCATATAGGGGAAGGCAACCAGGAAAAGTACATTCTAGAGAGCAACCAAACTTTCTGTTAATCACTAATACATGCAGAGTCCAGCAGTGGTACAAAACATTTATATACTTTTTTTTTTTTTTTTTTTTTTATTCACCTTTAATTTCAAAGTTCACTGAGGCTGGATCTCAGACTTCTTTCCTGTTCTCTTTTTGCCCCAACATCACTGACCTTTTTCTACTTTTCTGCTCTCGTTCTGGGGTTCTGAAGAAGTGGCACCATATTCTTAAAATTGTGTGCCCTCCAGACTCCTTTCAGTGAAGCAGGGCTCCACAGTGGATTCTAGGAGGCGGCTTTAAGCCTCTCAGACTAATCAGAATAGAACATCCACAAGTCAAACCTTTTTCTGTAACACAGACCACTTCACGGCACAATGACCATAGATTGACCACCACACATACATTTTATATTTTACTCTTTCTCACCAGACCTTCTTCCCTTCAGGCAGTCGACAGATAAAGAAGGAAAAAAGAAACAGATGTTTAAATTATTTCAAAATTTCATCATGTAAATTATTCATGATGTAAATGAGTAAGAACTTTGTATTATATAGGCAGTCTTTCACTTCTCTGTCCATGGTTTGACATCAGGAGAAAATGAGAACATATTAGTAAAAAAAACAACAGATTTTATAGTCCTGAATGCAACAGAATCCTTTAAAGATGCCTTGGCTAATATTTTCATTAGAAATGCAGACATTGGTAACCCTCCCTCCTGTCATCACCCTCCTAGTTGTTTCATCTGCATCACAAGCTTTGGCTTCTATGCCTTTGAATTTAGAAAATATCCTACAAGTTCTAATTGAATAAGATTCCAGGAATACCAGAGATTCTTTTGCTGTTAACAGAAATAGTACAGCACAGATCTGATTGCTGTAAGTCTATGAGAATTTCTATGGTAAACAATGCCAAGTTAGTACTGAAACTATATCATAAGCAAATTGGAAGAATGGACTATTTTCTATGCTATAAATTTAATGCCCTTTTAAAAAAAGGCCTTACAAATCCTGACCAAATTATTCCCAGGGCTGTAGCCAGAGTTGCCATGTCTAAGCACTGTCCATTTCCACATTTGAATGAATAAAAATGGGAATCATTTTGTCAATTTGATACCAGAAAGATATAATGAGCAGATTTGAAAAATGTTCTTAAAGATATACTTTGTAGGAGAAAAAAAATCACTTTAATGTGCATTGAGAATGAAAAAAAAAAACTGTCCCCACACTTTTAGAAAAAGACTGTCAGTCATTAAAGTATATCTGGCAGATCAGGTCCTAATCTCATTTAATCACTCAATGTCAGTTCTATAACCCAGAACTGGTTTTGAACCTATGTAATCAATCAAGGACACCTAGCTTTAGTGAACATGCTTCTGTAAGCCCACAGTCAGTATCAGCTTCATGCTTTGAAGGTCAGCCAGTAAGTGGCAGATTCACTCCAATGAACACTCTTAAGGCTGTGTTAAACCTACTCCCTCTGCTGTAAACAATACTTCAAAAATATTCTTCTCTGAAAAACCACATAAAGTCAGCTATTTTGTTCAGAGACTAAGTGACCAACATAGCTCTTCACTGCTTAAGAAGGTAATGAATTCAGCTATTTGATTTCAGATTTTGTGTGGATGTCTCATCTTTCCACATGTTGGCTGGCCACTTTTTATTATGCTATTGAAATTTAAATGTATTAGTATTTTAATAGAATATAATAGAGGGACATAATCCATAATCCCAAACTGTTAAGGTTCTATATATTTCAAAATTCAGAACCTTTCAAATATAGAGAGATAATATGGTGCATATACCATATATTCTAACATCCTCAGTTAAGACTGGATTGGTACTTGGTAATCAAATAAAACATTTCTATAGAAAAACAGTGGTATAAATAAAGACTATTAATAGCCTCTCATCAGTCCAGGTATTCAGGTAAGATTTTGCTGCCAAAGAGGTTCATGTCATGTCAAGTTCTGCCACCAAATAAGAAAAAGGATTTGGTTTTAAGAGCTTTTGTGGTATTTTCTAATTTGGAATCACCAGTTAAGGATTATGGAGTTTTATGTACCTACTAACAAGGAGATATAGGAATTATTAAGACATATCTATTCTCTGGACATTCTCACACTTGCTAAAAGATACTATAAATAAAGTAATAATTGAAAATATACTTAATAAGTATTAAAAAGAAATCATGAGAGTTATGCAAGTGTTCTAACTGAGACCATGGATGTGGAAATTATCAGTGATAGCATCCCAGTATGCTGAGCCGAGACCAGAGACTAGAGGAACGTGAAGACGATAAACTGGATGCATAGGGAGGAACATTCCAGGCAAAGTAGAGAGAATGTACTGAGGCATAGGTGACAGATAGTATGTCTGCCTTGGGACATTTCATAGAATTCTGTTGAGTGGATGAATAAAGGAGTGGCAGGAAAGGAGGCTGGAGAAATAGACTGATGTGGGAAAATCTTTATAACCCATGCAATTAGATAAACAGGATAGGAACTAGGAAAATATGGTAAAAATACCAATGTTGTATTATTGGATTGTAAGCTCAAGTATAAAATAAATATCCATAAGTCCATACTGATACAAATACTGAATTTTTAAAAATAGGAGCAAATAGACAATCTTCTGTGCAGAAGAATTCCAAATAATTTACATGATATGGTCTGCTGAAGGACGTAGATAGAGCATTAACCCCCACACTGTAAGTATGGACTGCTACACACAGCGACTTTTTTCAAAAGAGTGCAGTATAAAGAAAAGGGGGGAAAATATTAACTTTATAGTAGAAAAAACTGACAAATACTACCTCAGGGAGGTGATCAAGGTTAATACCAACACTGACGTCACGTTGATAGCAGGCACCCTTGATAAGATCTGATCAGAATGGCACTTTACCTCTGTGGTCTTCCTTTCAAAACCCAAAACCTCAGTCTAATTTTGAGGAAAACAAAAGGAAATCCTAAGTGAGGTGCATTTCTACAAAATTTCTGACCAGGATTCCTCTGACCAGTACTCCTAACCAAAACTCTCAAAGTCATCAAAATAAGGAAAGTCTGAGAAAGTATCAAAGCCAAGAGAGGCCTAAGGAGACACAATGACTAAGAATAACGTGGTGTTTCTGGGCGAGATCTTACTTCATAAAAAGGACATTAGGTTAAGAAGTAAAACCTGAATAAAACATGGACTTTTGTTAATAATAGTATATCAATATTGGTTTGTTAGTTGTGACAAATGTACCATACAAACCTAAAATGTTAACAATAGGGGAGACTGGGTGTGAGGTATATGAGAAGTCTCTGTATTTCTTTGCAAATTTTCTTTGCCTTAACATATCATGAAATTTTCTAAGTTCCATTCAGTATTTTATATAAAAAGATCTGCCTCAAAACAGACTACCCAAAAGTTGGAAATATTCTCCCCTTGAGAATACTTCAGAGAATCCCCTTCAGAGATGCAACTAGGATTCTGTCAGTGTAGGATCTGCCCTTTCTGCAGGAAGCAATAAATTTGTCTTTGCTCAGGTGCTCGGGCAATGGGTTTATGAAGATTTCTTCAGTGAGTCTGTATCCACATTACAGAAAACTCATATAAGCAATAACTGTGGCCCATAACTCTGTTGGTGTGGTAGGATCTAATGTATTTTGGTAAATGGCTTTACATATCCCCCAGCTAACAGTCTCTCCACTACAATTAGAACTGTTACAAGTCGTTAGAGCTTTTAATCAGACAAACTAGTTGAGGTTCTTTCTTGAAATTTAGTAATTAAAAAAAAAAACTTTACTCCTTATTGTTCCCAGGCCACTATACCCCCTGAAATTATTCAAATAAGAAGAAAAAAATAAGGGTTTCATGGATTACATTCCTACAATAAAAGACCATCATGACAGTTAAATTATAGTGGCTATTATTATTTTATTTTTACAAAATGCTACAATGTATTTGTGAGGGAATACACAAATGCCAAAGAGTGAGGAAACAGTAGGCAAAAAGAAGACACTTTAAATTACTATTCATCTAGAAGTAGAAATGGGAAAATCACAACTAATTATTAAATCAAATCATGTTCAATCAGCACTAGATTGTAGTCACCACTTAGTAATTTGATAGCCTAGCAAAGCAGCCATTACTAATGATGACAGCTATTTACCCAGATGGGAAGTCACAGGAAATTGGAACTACTGCCACACCACACAGCATTAATCAGAATAGCCATCAGTAATGGCCTCTTCAGAGTACAAAATCAGTCATGATTAGTAGGGGTGGTTCAAGTTCAAAGAGTTGAGAAGTTAGACAGCATGCCTCTTGGTCCCAGCACCAGGACTCTGCTGTTCACCAATCTGTTTGCCTCAGTTTTATGAGCTGACTGAAACATGGTTCAAGGAGGGCAAAGCCCTGTATGTTCTAGGCAGCCTTGTCCTACTCGGCCATCTCCACCTGTAGTAGAAAATTTTGAAATGGCTTTATCTTAACTCAGTTTACCCAAAATATCTGTTCAAAACATACTGCCTTCCATAACCTCACCCTTTATTCCAACCCTGATCCTCAATTCATCCCTGAGCTGCAAGACTTTATTTTTACTCTATTCCCAGACATTATAACAGCTATGAATATAATGAATCTCTTATCTCAATTCTCATCTTCTTGAATAAGACTCAAAGACTGAGAAACAGTTGTACACATTAAAATACAATAGAAATAAAATTTTAAAGTCTAATTATTCTTTTTAAGTTCATGTCAAAATGTTCCTGAATGCAAATACTCTAGGCATCCAAATGGTTAAGTAAGGTGATTCTTCAGTAAGTGATGTGCCCACTACTATGGTGAACCCTTGTTTACAAGAAATAAAATGAAATATTGAATAGTATAACACAAAACACAGAATACAGCCTCTACTCTTGATGCTTCACACTAGCCTTTGAAAGATGGGACCTTTTTTTTTTAATTACAAAGGACATAAACAGTTCTCTAAACAGTTTGCTATGACTACTGAAGTGGTCTGTGGCACATGGGAATAGGGTGAATTAGTATTCATAATCTCTTATTTAAAAGGCTGGGAGTCCCTACAGAGAGAAATGGGAAGAAGTATAAAACATCACAGTTGGAAATGGCTCATTGGTTCTTTTCAAGGGAAAAAATCCCAGCAGATAGAGTAACTCTTGAAGATACAAGTAAGAGGAAACAACTACACTCGAAGACTAAAATTTCCTGAAGATTAGGTTCTAAGTAACAAATATACCATAGCTACTAAGTCTAGATATAAGGAAGGAAGCAGAGAACCAAAAGAACTTCAATCATATTAACCCAAGAACAGCAATCAAAAAGTTTTAAAAATTCTTTTCCTTCATTTTTTTCTGAAAAACTATGTATTTTTACAAAAGTAATTTACACTCAATACAGAAATATGGGAAAATTAGAATATTAAGAAAAAAATACATGAAAAATACAGCATAGGGAATATAGTCAATAATTTCTAATATTTTTGTATGGTGAGGTGACAGTAACTACACTTGTCAAAGTGAGCATTTTGTAATGTATACAATTGTGAAATCACTATGTTCTACACTTAAAACCAATATGATATTATATATTAACTATACTTCAATATAAAAAGATATATAAAAACCACTAATAATCCACTTACTAGAAATAAGCATTTTGGTGTACATCTTATACATCATAACTATACATAATTACAATTTGTTTAAAATATAAAACAGGATTTTCATTTTTACTGTGAGGGTATTAGCGATTTTGAGAGACTGTCCCACTGTAGAACAACAAAACGCTAGATCAAAAAGATGAGCAAACAATTACAGATTGTCAGAAAATACTAGATTTTAGTCCACTGATTTTCAAGTGTGCATTTCAATGTGATTTGACAAATACATGTTATGTCAACACAAAAATCAACATATAAAACATTCCTAGCTCTCCTTGTGATTTGAACTTGATCCCTTAAACCACAACCCCACGATATCTATTGATCTGCTTTCTGTCACAGTAATTTTCTTTTGTTTTGTTTTGTTTTCCCTAGAAACTCACATTAATGTAATTACACAGCAGTCTTTTGTGTCTGGATGCTTTCATCTGCCATAATGCTTTTGAGATGCTTCTATGTTGCTTCAGATGTCAGTACCTCATTCTGTTCTGCTGCATGATATCCCACTGTACAGAAATATCTTAATTTGTTTATTCATTCACATGATGGAAATTTCAGATGTTTCCAATTGGGAGCAATTATTAATAAATCTGTGATGAACATTCACACAGGCACCTTTGTGTGGACATATATTTTCATTTCTCATTGTGGAAATACATAGAACTGGAATTGCTGAATAAGTAAATGTATGAATAACTTGATAAGAAACTGCCGAACTGTTTTTCAAAGTGGCTGCACCATTTTGCACTCCCATAAGCACCAGTAATATATGACATTTTGAGTTACTCCACACCATTTCAAGCACTTGGTATTGTCAGTCTTCATTTTAGCCATTCTAGTGTATTTGTGGTTGCAACTTGCTATGGTATTAATTTGCATTTCTCTAATGAGTACTGATATTGAGCATCTCTCCCTGTACTTATCTGCCACTCATGTATCTCTTTTGGATATTTCTGTTCAAAACTTCTAATATTTTCTTTAACTGAGCTGTTAATTTTCCTGTTATTTAATTGTAGAAGTCATTTATATGTTCTAGATACAAGCCCTTTATCAGATCTATGTTTTGAAAGTGTATTCTCCCAAACTATGGCTTGCCTTCCCTGTTTCTTATCAGCCAATTTCATAAAACAGAATATTTTAATTATAATTAATTTCAGTTTCTCAACTTTTTTCTTCTATGATTCATGCTTTTTAGTGTCTCTTCTAAATCCTCAATTAATCAAGAGTGGTAAAGATATTTTTCCTGTATTTTCTTCAAGAAGTTCTATAGTTTTGGCTCCTTTGTTCATATATGTGACACATTTTGAGTTAATTTTTATGTAGTGTGGGATGAGGATCAAGGACAGTTCTTCCATAGATATGAATTGTTCCACCAACATGGAAGAACATTTCCTTCCCCAAATACGGTAGCAAATTCTTCAAAAATCAATTGACCATGTAATTATCAGCTGATTTCTGGACTACCTTGTCTGATACACTGAACTATATATGTACTCCAATATCACATTGTTTTGATTACCGTGGCTTTAGAGTAAGATTTAAAATCGGGCAGTATAAGTCCTTCAACTTTTCAAATTGTTTAGTTTTCCTAGGTCCTTAACATTTCCAGAGAATTTTAGAACCAACTTGTAAATTTTACAACATCAACAAGAATAGCCTGCTAGGATTTTTAAAGAAGTTGTGTTGGATTTGCAGACTAATCTGGGGAGAAGTGCTAATTTAACAATATTTAGTCTTTCACTCAATAAACATAGTTTATCAATACATTTATTAGCTATTTTTTACATGTATTTATAGTTTTCAGCACACAGTTTTTGTTAAATGTATCCCTAATTATAATCCCAGTTACTACGGAGTTGTGCAAAGCTGGAATATGCTATCCATTTGCATGAGTTTCAGTAAAGATGATACCCAACTCAAAATTTTAATATGCCTCAGTTTATCTTTTAACACCCCTCTTCTTACCAAATATGGTTAAACAAGTTATCTCTACTTTAGCAGAACACAGATTTATGCTCTATTTTGTTCTCCTAATCTACCCATTATAGTTTATAATTCCATGTTTAAATACTTCCAATTCTTTTTGCCAGTCCTTTAGTCATGGGAAGTCTGTCCTCTAGCACTTTCTCAAGGAAGGTTCATGTAAAAAAAATTCGCTAAATCCTGCATGTTCAAAGTAGCATGACTGTGACCTTTACAGCTAAAGAGCAATTTCACCTGTCTATACACTACAGAACATACTGTTTTTTCTATGTATGTTTCTTTATTGTCTGATGATGTTGAATGTTAGTGAGAAGAAATGTGAAGCCAACCTGGCATTTTGCCCTTACAAGAGATTTGGCGTTTTTCCTTGGATTCTTAAAGTAATTATTTATCCTAGTGTCCCATAATTTTAGCAGAATATGTCTAACCTAGGTCAATTCCCCTGGCACATACCCTTCTTTAATATGTAAATTTAGCTCTTATTTCAGGGAAGTCTTTTCTTGAACAATGTATTTAACTATTCTATTTCATTATTTTTCAATTCTTCTTTGAGGTATTTTCTAGAATCCATCTGGTTTCTGAGGGCCCAGACTGATGAATTAAATGGAATTCTGATGAGGATAACCACTCAGGCATTCATTATTTTTTAAAATATATTATTTTGAAATATAATTGATATACAATATTATATTGGTTTTTGATGTACAACATAGTGATTTAGTGGTTATCTGCATTATTAATTGCTCACCCGTAGTTATTATCTGTCAACATAGAAATATATTAGAATATTACTGACTCTAATTTCTATGTTGTACTTTCATCCCCATTATTAATTTATATTACAATCAAGATTTTTGTGACTCTTTATCCTCTTCACCTATTTTTTCTCCACCCACTGAAGGTATCCTTTAAATCTTTAAGCATGATACTAATTTCCATGCCCGTTCTCCCAGACATAAGTTTTTTTTCACTTTCTAGTTTGGCCAGAGGTAGCTCAGTTCCAGAGTATTTTATTTGGCCTTTCACACTATGATAGCACTTACCACACAAGCTAAAGGCCCAATGTATAATCTGCACCAATTACCAAATATGCCTGTCCCAATTATATATTCAGGTACCAGGGAAAGGATCACAGAATAAGTCTGCAATAGCCCCACTATTAATTGGACCATGGCCAGGGCCCTATCCATTACCTAGCCCCCATGTGCTTTCATTTTAACAAGGAGAGCATGACAACTAATTGGATCTCTGAGTATGAATGTCAACATTGACCCTATGCCCAAGAGTCCTCAAAATGTTCCCTTTTCTCCAGCGTACAGTTACACAAGTAAATAATTGTAAGTTTCTTCAGGAAAGAACATGGGGATTTATTACCATGTATACTTGTCATGGTATTGCAGAGACTTTTTCCCAAGGATATAACTTTTTCTTCAATTAATAGATTAAAGGTCTGGACTTTAAGTAAAGCCTGAAAACTGTGCAGGGATTATATTTTCATTGGAACAACTGCCGTCAGCCTCCTGATTTTCCATTCTTTAATTCTTCTGAGAGTATAAGTTGATTGGTGCTGTTTATGGTTGCCCATCTGTAATGTCCCCAGTAACACCATATTTTATTAATGATCTTCATAATTCTCTGTGGGTGAGGCTTCCTTGGCTGTCATTTGGACCTGGGATTTCATTATAACAGTTACAGTTACTTTAAACAGTAAAGCATCACCTACCTGTGCCCCAGGGGTCTCTTGTCTGGGTCCTATTATCCCCACTGCCATCAGTGAGCCTAGAAACATAATGAGCTCTCCTACCATCTCACCTGCATGACAGAGCAGAACAACCACCTAGCTGCTTAGCGACCCTGATCCGTTTCTCCCCAGGGCTTGCCTATGAGCTTGGTAAATGTATCCCCCAGACAGTCCCATAAAGCACAATAAACTATGGGTCTTCCAACATCATGTAGCATATCCTCTCCAACATGCACACTTAGCTCTGAGTTTTTTCATCCCTTCTTCCGTTATCTGACAGAAAATTTAGCACTTTAACCTCACTTAAGTTGGCTGCAGAATGTTTGCCCATATCTCTTGTGATCTTTGGCAGAATGTTAAATCCTGAATTTCAGGAGCATGCCCGGAAATCAATAAACTCTCCCTTATTTGACTTGTGTCCTGACCCCTTTGATGAAACATACTCAGGATCCAGTCCCCCATGTAATCCCCCAGCTCCTGAGGCTGAGACTTGTAGTTCTTTTGTAGTAAAGACCCTCTTCTTTCTTGTTGTTCTTTTTCTTAATCCCTGGCTCTGACTCAGTTATGCTATGACTCAATCCTAGATATAATAGAGGAAATAGGGAGAAATCCTGAGAATGTCACAGTTGTCTTGTTGGGAAGGGAAATCTGCATGCTTTTTTGAAAAATGCTGTTATACACTGCTGTGAGTTCTCTCAGCAACTTATGCTCACTGCCACATGGTTTCTGCCCTGTTTATGCTGCTTTTGGCAGCCCTTACTGACAAGGAATTTTGTCTGCTCATTCGTTTTAGCTTTTCATTCTCCTTTTAGTTCCTGAATATTTTCCATGGAGAGAAATGGAAGATTCTGGTTTGTGCAATCATATTCAATTCAAAGCTCAACATACTTTAATATAATAACTTGGTTTCAGGCAATTCAGTAGAATTTGAAAAACATGCATTTGTATGGATATTTTCATATGCCCATGTAATGCTTGTGATTACTGATAGTGGGAAAATATTTTTTAGATTTGGAAATTATAGCTAAATCATCTGGAATTCATAATAAAACATCAGGAAGCCCAGAGGTTTCTAGACTATATCTGTGAATATAAAGAAAGATAAATATTTTATTTTATAATCTTTTTGGAAAATAATCCCTCATTATATTTTAAAATCAGACATGCACAAAGCCTTTGATCTAGTAATTCCCCTTCTGGGAATCTACTATACAAAAAATATTTTTTTAATAGCATTTTATGATGGAAAAAATATGGAATCAACTATACTAACCATCAATAACAGAATGGTTTAACAGGGGACAGTATATACATGAGAAATAAAATGTGGCTTTTAGTTGGATATAGTTTTATATCCCTGGATTGGAAGGGTGACCGTGAAACATCAACAGGAAAAAGCAAATTACAGAGTAGTATGCAGTATAATTCCATTTTTATAAATATATGTACAAATAATTCTTCAACAACATGGAAAATACAGTGAAGAACAGCACACTAGGTTATATTATAAAGTGATGTTGGCATATAAATAGATAAAATAAATAGATACAATTATCCACACTTTATCTGTTTTTAGTTCAGTTGGTATAACAAGCATGCATTGTTTCTCCAATTAAAAAGCAAAGAAAAAGTAAAGGATAAAAAAAAGAATGAGAAATATTCTAGAAACATTCAGGAAATATTCAACTATCTAGTTCTAGGAGTTAACAAGGCACCAGTGATAAGAGAGGAAAAAACAGAAAGTTGCTTTAACTCTCAACCCATTTTCTCCACATATGCTCTTCTGTTATCATCTGCATCTATTAACAGCCATCAGGTAACTTCTGCAGCAGTTAGTCATGACTATTTGGCATGGCTCAAAACCAGAAGGTGGGACTGGTACACTTGAGTTTATGACTAGGCTGGTGTATTTGAATCGTTCTTTGTCCTTATAAGACATTTAAGCAAGGAATATGTTAATTCAGTCATTGTTTAGTTCTGAATGAAGGTTTCTCTCTCCTTTATGATCCTTGAGGGAACATTCCAATTCCAATATCCTCTCTTTGATGTGGCAGCAACTTGGTGATTTCTTACTCAGCAATAGAAAACTATACAATATTTTATTATAAATTGAGTACAAAAGTGAATATTAAGTAAGGTAGGTTTCAAAAGAACGTTTGGGGTTGTGTTTCAAAAGAAGGCATGGGATTTGGAGACTCTAAATCAAGAAGATCTAGATCATAATCACATAGAGCAATGGCTAACAGGAGCCAGTGTAAATCTACTAAGCAAGGGTTGGGAATATTGAGCATTAATGGTATTTTTAATTCAGCAAGATACTTTAAACCAAACTTGGCCTTCATACCTCCAATCCTTTATTCTTAGAGAAATAGATGGTTCATGGCATTGAGACTGTATTTTTCATGTCACAATAATGAAAGGTTCTATTTCTAATGCAATGCTAATATAATTGCATACAATATAAATTAATATAGTAAATATATAACTATTTAATATTACCTATTATATAGTTTGTAAACTATACAGTATAAATATATTTATACGTATGTAAACTCTCAGTTCATACTAACCAACATCAGTTGCATTATGCAAACTATTATTTTATAAGCAAGAGAGCCTCCTGAGAAACTTAAAGTTGATAGTTCGTCAGCACAAACTCAGGAAAACAGCACAGTAAATAACTTGTCCTTGGATTGGCTTGGTTATTCACAGGTCATTAGAGACCTAGGGCTGCAGCATAGAATAAGATAGCTTAATTAATGATAAAGAAACAAATACTTATCTGAGTGTTCACTACGTACCAGTCTCTATGTTATGCTTCTTCACAAATTCACTCTCTGAGGCGTCTCATCTTTCTCTAATGTACTTTCTTCAGAATGTTTTCCTTTGGATTATAATTCAAGCTTGAAAACTCAGAAATGTTTACTACCCCCTACCAATCAGTTGTCTACAATTTCATTCTTTATAACCTCCTTCATATTCATATCTTTCTTTCCTAGTTCCACTGTCACTTTTTAAATATAAACCCTTATTAATGGATCACCTTTAATAACTTCCAAGTAGGTATCCTGGCTCCAGGCATTCTTTCATGTATAGTATCCTATATATCACTACTGGATTAATTTCCCAAGCAACACTTGGATCATACATGTTCTCTAGGGATTAAAACTTTCTACTGTCTTTGGAATGTCATTATAAAACCAGAAAGGTTCCTTACCATTCACGACTGATTCTGAAACTAATGTTGTCTACCACTTCCTTGCTCATATGCTAAATTTCATACAAATGAAACTATACTATAAAATATCACTGTTCTATAAACATACCATTTATATAACAAGTCCCCCAGAATCTCTCTCTGGATTGATTGCTTAGTAATGGGCTGACAGGAGCTGAAGTTGTATCCTCTTGCAGCATAACAGACAACTTCCCATGGTGCCCTCACCTCCTCCCAAGGCTGGGAGAGATGAAAATATCCCACAGTTCCCCAGATCTCCAGTTGGCACAGGTGGCTTTCCCAGTACTCACAGAAACTGCTGACAGCTAGTCTCAGACACTGATGTGTGAGCTCTAAATATTTATTCTTCTCCTCATGATCATTCTCATGCTTCTACTAAAAGGAAGGAGAAGAGTAGAAGGGACAGCCCTTCCTGACACATAGTCATGGTGCACTCAAGGTGTTTGGCATGCATCTCCTTTAGTACAGTGCCAAGAGATTAGGGAGCCACATGCATCCTTCTGGGACAATGTACCCACCACAACTAGTTTCTCAGCACATATATTGTGATATTGTGAACATTGCCCTCACTAACCTCTCCACACACACACCTACTTTGGTTCTATAGTAACCTCAAGCTTGTATGTGGCCCTCCTAATTTCCTGCCAAAGTTCTGCCTTATCTTACTCCATTCTCAAAAGTTACTTACTCCATGCCTTATTTCCTAAGCAGAAAGTTTTCTTTGTTGAATTCCAATGCATTAACAGTTTTTCCATGCTGCCTACTACTATCATGGTGGTAGTATTGTTTCTTACCAGACTCAGAAACATTAGTTAAGAATTTACTGTCTTTCCTAAATTTTATGTGTCACCATACCATCTATCCTAGAAGCCTAAGTACAGTTTATTCTCACTATTATTAATGATAACTGAAGAAAATTTCAGGAATGATTTCTTTCCTGAAAGAATGACATTGACACCTATTGTCCCAAAATATCTGGAGTAGCATAATTTCTTCCACAGAAAATTGACTGACTTCTCACAACCTGACTTAATCCAGATGCTTCAGTTCTGCCTGGGTTGGTCAAAAAGATAAAACTGTAATTTACTCTAAGTGTTACTTTTATGCTTGTGAGAACAAAAGCCCATTTTATGGAATGCTCAGTTCATTATAATATTCTTCTTATTGTTCTTAAGCCCTTAGGATATGAAGGATGGAATTTTACAACTCAGAAGTCTAAATATAGAAGGAAATATTGACTGAGATTCAAAGATATAGTAAAGCAAATATATCCACATTATTTTTATGATTCTGTTCATTTAAATAAATACATGAACAGGCTTCCAAAGGTGTTGCTTATTATAATAGAATACAGTGAATTTTATCCCCTCTGGTTCTACACATGAAAGAATCAGCACAAAACCCAAGAGCTGACCAATTTTACAGAGAGAAGAGCATAAAAGGCAGTTTCTTAAGATCTTTCAGGAGGAAATGCACTTGAAATACTGTGAGAAAGGCAGTCTTGGGATATTCCTCATTATAAAAGGTCACTGCTCTACTCATTTATCACTATTTTATGGAAGAAGCAGAGTGTATTGTGTCTAGGTGGGAGCAATGTTGCTGAGAAGAGTTTTAAAAATTACCTGGTGTTAAGAGGGACAGAGAAATTACTCAGTATATGGCAAAGCAGAGTTTGGAAATATATTGCTAGTGCTAAAAATCAGAAATATTGTAAGATGTGAGAGGAAAAAGATAAATCTACACTGAAGAGACTATTCTCATCTCTTATAAATAATTCTTCTTACCATAAAGAGGGACTATTCATGAATTTTAAAAAAATACCGTTTTTGCATTTAGATTTCAATTCTCCATTAGGGATCACTGGGAAATAATGATGTGTCATAATGGACACTAATATAGGAAAAAGAAAAACATACATAGAATTATTTCAACATGTCAGATAAAGTAAAATAGAGGGTTTTTTTTTAACTCTACATAAATACTAATATATCTCATGTTATATGATGTCATGTTACATTCATTGGGAAAGTCTATAATACATATGTAATAGGTGCCTCTCTGAGCCCTCTATACGGAATACCTCACTTAATCCTTTAATCCTCTTAACAAACTCATGTGTAAAGTACTGATATTAGCTCCATTTAATAGATGAGAAAGCTGAGGTAGTTGCTTATAGATTCATAATTAACAAATAATGGCCCTGGAATGCAAACCTAGTCAATGAGTACCATTACACTATGCTCTTTTCTTATTTAGAAAGTCTTCTTTAAATAAATAAACAAAAAAATCAGCAGAAAAGTAACTTTAGGCAGGATTTAAATTGTCAAGTTAAAGACCCTAAAGAGACATTGAAAGTGAATATTAAATTCAAAATCCAGGGCTTACTAAAGCTGTTACTTTATTACCTTTTCTGATTTTCATTATTATAAATTGGTAATTGCATGGACTGAGAACTCAGACAAATTTAACAATAGTTTTAAGTCCAAAATATAGAAAACTGTTCTCACATGCTCCTCAGCAAAATGTATGACACAAGCTACTCAGTTTGTCACACACTTTCCAACATATGAAAAACACTGCAGTGTAAATCTACTCTATGTGGTAAGTTTAGTAAAGAGAGCAACAATGTTATACAAATGATTACAATTAAACTTGCAAAGTATAAAACACAATACAAATGGTAAGTGTTAATAGTACTTCAGAAGACATATGTAATGACAATGAGCAGACAAAAGTCACATTTTGCAAATTAAAGGGAAATAATTTCCCACTAATATTGATATTGATTAATTAGTTTGACAGGAAAAGAAAGTAAAAAACACAATTCAATTATTGTAAATTAATATATAAGCAACAATATTGGCCATGTTCAATTTTAACAAAAACGGAATTTCATGTAAAAAGTTACGTGATTGTCAATCTCCTAAAATAAACTTGGTAAAATTGTGGACTAAAGTTTCACAAAGAGTGAGCTGATCTTTCCCTTCACTTAGACAAAGTTTCTAAATTTAAGTATTTTAGAAGAAGACACTTTCATTAATAAAAGCTGGATTCTATTATGAAAAGAAAAAACAGCCTTGACAATGTCCACATTGAGTGCCTCTGGCAAGGGAACCACAAATTTAGCTTCTGAGTTTTCTAAGGCAATGTTATTCATGAACAGAACTTTTGTTGGATAACAAAAATAGGCATAATGAATAGGCAATCATGAGTTTTCCTTCTTTCATAGCTAAGAAGTAAAAATAGAGAGAATATGCAAAAGTTATATTGTTTTATTGGATATATTTACATTCATATAGTCCTACTATCAGGATGTTTATGGAACAAAAATAGGCGTATAGTCATTCTTCGAAGTCAAATTTTCTTATTTAAATGTTTTTTTATACTAGGCTACCTCTCTCTTTTCATTAGTCAACTCTGCTTGATTTATTTCATTTTCTGATCATTCTAAGTGCAAATCAGTACTTTTTGTATATGATACCTTACCAGAGATGTAAAATTCAATAATTCCGCAAAATAATTCAAAACCAAGTTTTTTTTTTTTTTCTGAAAATTTTGTCATTTTAATGCTTTTGCTTCAGATGTGGTCTAATTAGAGCAACAGATCCATAAATAACTATGAGTTCTGGTCAGAACAGAAAAGAAAGATTATCTGAAAACGAGAGACAGACTAAAGACAGGCAGATTCTGGAGGGGATTCTAAGAAGAAGGGAGTAACACTGAGTCAAACTTTAAAAAAAAAATTAGGAATTTTAGCCTGAATTTACCCTATTAGTCCCATATGTGAAACAGTTAAAATTTTGATTAGAAAACATAGAGTCAATTATTTTAAAGTACCAGAGGAGGAATATCTAAGGAAGGAGAGAGAGATTGAGGTGCAGTCCCAATTCTACACATAAACTCTACCCAAATGGCTGTTCCCCAAAAGACACCTTCACAAGGCAGGCCCCTAGCACCACAGACAAGGCTCAAAAACAATTGAGAGTTAAGCTGCTACCAATGCAAGAAATACAAAGTTTGTAATTTGAGTCAAGAAAGTTATAGTTAAAAAGAAAGGGTGGGGGAGATAAATCAAATGCACAAAAGAATATAACAATTTAGTTTTTCTACAATATGCCACTCACAATATCCAAGATGCGATTTAAAGCAGATAGGTATATGAAAAGCATAGGAAAATGTGATCCTTTCTTAAGAGAAATAGAATTAACTGAAACAAACTTCAAGATGATCCAGATGTTGGGACTGGCAAAAAAATATTTTAAAGCAGCCATGATAACTATACTCAAAGAAATTAAGGAAAAGGAAAATATGTTTGAAATGATTGAACAAATATGAAATCTCAGTAGAGAGATACAAGCTATATTTTAAAAAATGAACTAATTGGAAGTCTGAATTGAAAACCATTATCTCTATAAAATGGAACCAGTTCTCTGGGAAGAGAAAGGTTTAACAGCAGAATGGAAAGGACAAAGACTGAGAACACTTGATTGATGAATTCTCCTACCTCTGATCTCTCCTTTTATGTTTCCTCTAGTTCATTCTAACTCCTAAATAGAAGTGTTTCCCAAGTTTCTTTCCTTTGCTGCCTTTCTTCACTTTCTTCTTTACTTCCCTCTTACTTGGCCATATCCTCCTCTGCTCTGCCCACACTCAGTTACCTCTTCAGTGTAGTAACAATGCAATCAAAATATCTAGACTGCTTCTTCATTCAGGATATGTTTTTTTTTAACATGACATTGTTTTAATAAAAAAATATTTTCTGAAGCAAATCTTCAGCAAAAGGAGTGGCATTGTTGTATATTTTTACATTTCTCTGTCATTGAACAGAAAACAGCCTGATTCTCATATCTGCTTCTACATTCAGTCTTATTTTGTTTGAAGTAGGTGAAGAAAATCCAGCATTATTCAGTTATGTGGTTGGAAAATGGAGAAGTATTTTCATAGCCTTTTTAGATAATTGTAGAGATTCTTTGATACCACATCACAATTTAACAAGTGTCAATTTTTTAAAGGTTGGCTGCAGTGTTGAATCTGAAACTATATTGAGTTTTTCATTTCTTGTTACCTGAAAATTCATTGGTTTATCTTGCACTTAAATGAATAGTTTACCTGTTCATGATTTTGTAACACAATGTATTTGGTAGTTTGGGAAACTCTCATGCTGCCATCTTGAATCCTCTCTCCTCAGGATATGTTTTTAACATTAAATATGCTACATGTTCACTTGACATCTGAAACCTATATAATTCATTTTAGTCAAAACCATGAAGTAAATTGTTAAAGTCATTGTTTTCATCAACCATATTAATATTCCTAAAGCCCAGTCTTTGATATGTTCCCCCTTTATTCAAAAAATATTTGATGGTTTCTCAATGGGCACCAGGCAAAGAAAGCCCAATGTATTTAGCAGGACTACCCAAACCCTCTTTAAGATATATAACAGATCAGCTAGCTCAATGCTTCTCCAACCATTTCTAGTGTGATTTCCTGTAAGAGCCTAGAAAGGGAAGATCACGTGCTTCTTCAGACTTCCTTGCAGCTGAGGTCTCTGCATGTGACTTCGCTTTGAGAAACAGATACCCTTTCTGGACTTGAAAGGAGAAAGAGGGACCATCAAATAGTAGGTGCACAGCTCTTCAGTAAATGGGAGATAGCTACATGTTACTAAGAATCTCCTCTAACCAGTCAATTCCTATTTTGGAAGCTAAGCTGTAGTGGCAGCTACTCTGGAACCAGTCTCTTGCCCAAGTATGTCAGAAAGCAAGTTGTTTCCTGTGGTGTCCACTGTGGTGGTTGTTCCCTTGTTACGCCAGTTGGCAATATGATTCTGGGATATGAAGTTATGCTGAAAGCTCAGCACAGAGCACTTTCCCCCGATTTTCCAGTGGTTCTGTAAGAAATGTAATCACCTGTTCAATTCCCTTTAGGTTTAAACTAGCTAGAGTGGATTGTGCCATCTACAACTGAATCCTGGATAACATACCCTACAAAATTTATACCTAACCTGCCCACAGGAGCAGATCCACTGTTACAAGCCCACAGAGAATTTATACTCCAGGAACGTTTAGCAACTTACTATTCCTCTTCTCAGCCCTTCTATTCTACTCTCATATCTCTGCTCAAACCATCTTTCTATACGGCATGTCTTAACTCCCCCCAACCCCTGCAGTTTCTATATTCAAAAGCTCTCCATGCTACCAGGCTTAAATGTTACCTTCTCCACAAAGTTTTGCTAATATTCCAGCCAGAAAAGTACTCTCCTTTCTACTTTCCATAGCGTTTCATTTATCCATTATTTAACCCTTCTAGGTATTTGCCTTATCCACACTTAACTATGAAAGTTTTAAAGGCAATAAAAATTGAATTCCTGCTTGTATTTTTTTTATCACCCACCAAACCATACCATTTGTTTTACCAAGCAATGTTCCAAATATTCCAGTCAATCCAAGCCTTTCCCTCCACACTAAAGTTCCGACAATAGATAACTTTGTCCTTTCTTCTTTGTTTAGTAGTAATTGGACGAGCCATTATAGCTTCTATTTGGACCACCTAATGAATAATTAGCTTAAATCATTTTGGATAATAGCCTTTCAAGTCTGCAAAAACCACATTTCCCTAATCAAAGAAACAGCTAGTATCATAGAAATTAGAGGTCAAATATGCTTTAGCTCATCACCTACTTTTAGCTCTTCTGGTTATTATATGCTATATCCTGTGATAATCATGCAGAAAGCATCACAAAAATGGGAGGTTAATTGAAACATTGTAATATCAGAAATTTGAATTAATTTTTGCTGAAGGATACCTTATTTCTGGTATAATAAATATCTTTTAACTTAAGCAATGTATTTTCTTGTTTAAGAGACAGATGATTGAGTTTATTACTTTTGCTTCCAGAGAAAAACTGAACCAGCTGCATGTATTATAGGGTCAAATACTAAGATTTGGACCCAGTATTGTATCTATTCCATGAGTGGAAATACAATTAAAAAGGAATTCATTGTGTTAAGTTAGACCTCAGTATCCGTTTTAAGTTTGAATGCATGAATGAAATTTTTGAAAATAAAGAACTTCCAAGATGAAACAGGCCAGTGAGGGAGGTTTTAGAAAGCAGCTGTACCCAGCAAAAAACGCAGCACTGAAGAGACTGTTTGATCCACCTGGACACTGAGTTGACACTTTAACAGGATCAGTCAATGCAAAAAGGACATTTTAATGATTTTTATTCTGGACTAGTGTAGGTAAAATTGTAGTATTTCTAGAATATCTCGCCTGGCTTTAGTACATCTGAATATCAACAGGCGCTCAAGGGTGGAGAGAAGTATGGCTTTAGTACAAGCTCATCTCCATGTCAGTGGGTAACTACCTGGGCAATGGAAGGCATGTCTGAACCTGAGAGTTTAAAGGGAGGGGCTGGCTTGCTTACTTGCTTGCTTCTTCAGGAGCAGAGGAGAGAGAGACAGCCCTGGACTGCAGTTTGTGAGTAATAAAAGGATTTTAAACTTTATTCCCTCTTTGACTGATTTTGGTTTTTAGAGGTATTTTGCCCTGGGATTTCCTTTCCCTGGACTTACAATTAGTTCTGATATTCTGGGAACAAAATATATCAAATGAGAGAATCAAAGGACATAAGGTCTGTGACAGTACATTGAACATTATCAAATATAGTACAAATATAAAGAAGTCTATAATTGAGATAAAAGTAAGCTAGGAATGCCAGGGACACAATCCCCAATTAGTTTCATTCTGTCACTAGCTAATATTATTCAGTATTAGGTAAGATTATGTGGCAAGTCTTACCTTCTTCAGGGATCTAGACTTGGTCCAATACTTTGATGAAGTTTTTTTATATATACACCTTAATAGAAAGCTTTTTCCATTTACTTGTACATTTAAGAAACTCCTTATAACAAAGTAAACTTTTTGTTCATTTGAAAGTTTCTGCTTTGAAAAAATTTGGTTCAGATAGCAAAAGTACCAACACTTTCTACAAAAATAGTATTGATACCTGGGGCGGTATATGTTATGCAAAGTATTCGCTTTACCAGCTGAAATGAGATCTTCATTTTAATACAGTTTCCAGAGGCTTAGACCATGGATTGAACCATATTCACCTGCAGGGGGAAATTTAAAGATCAAAAATGTCCATTTACTTCCTTAAACCAAATCTAGTATTTTCTCTGCTGGAAATTGACTTTAATTTCTCTGGAAAAATATTTGTTTCAGTGTATTGGTTACAGTTGCCAAGGGAAGTAAGATAGTATAAAATGTTTTTAAAAATGTGCAATTTCATCTAAACAATAGTTTAGATATAGGCAAACATAAAATTTTTATGAATTAATGAATAGTAAATCATATTTTCTTTAGAATTCTTATTATAATGGCTCACTAGAAAATATGCTTTGAAATGATTTTATCATTTATACATTATATGAGGTAGAGAAATTCTGGGTTTTATTAGCTTTGGTGGACATCATTAGCATTTTATATTCTTGGTACTTGTTTCAGGAGTGTTCTGTGAACCTGAAGTATTAAGAGTTTCTACAAAGATCACCTAATATACAGGTCAATAGATAAAATATTCACATTTGAGCATATGATGTTACTGAATGTATATTCTGGGTGGCTATAAGTCATTTGACAGAAAACTAACTTCCTCTAAATCTGATTCTTATTCTACTACAGAATTAATCCCATCTCTTGGGATTTTGGGATTGAGGTAATAGGATGATGGTAAATCCTTCTTGAAAAACATTACTATCCTTGGTTAAATGTTTTTTGTTTCTCCATTTATCTTGGTCTCCTTGATCTTTGCTGGGTTAATCTTTTTCTTTTTGTAAATCCTTATATTAGCTTTTTAACCTAATACAAAAAAGTCTAGATGTAAGATCCTGGGAACAATATAGCATTAATATTTACATGTTCCATTTACACCTTTTTCAGGCTAAGCCCTTAAAAAATATTTTGATTCTAAAACAATTTTTGTATTATTAACAAAAAGTAGTTACATAATTAAAGTTTAATTTTTTATCTCAAAGTCATTTAACTAAAAACACCCATTGTTATACATATCTTCTTTAGGATGTAGAATGTTAGTCAATCATGTAACCACTTACAGGTAGTATAGGAAATTATTAGGAAGTGTAAAATAAAGATTAAACATAATAAAATAAATAACAATGTTCTAGCTGAAATTACATTTTAATATGAGGAAGACAATCTGAGGGGAAAAATTAATAAAAAAAGAATAAAATTATAACAGTAGCAAAAAAAGAACTAGGTTGAATTGACAGTTACTGATGTCTACGAAATAAAATAAAAATAGAACATTCTTTACATGCATGCATTAAAAGTTTTGCATTTATTATATTACAGTCAGGAAGGACTCACAGGCATGAAAGCAATATTACAAGATACTAAAATATTCACCATATTATGATTATCAAAAGTTTATAAATACAGGCTTGAAATGATGTGGGTAGAATTGTAACATTTCCAGAATATCCCATCTGGCTTTCGTGCATTTGCGTATCCTCAGGAGTAGAGAGAAGTTCATCTCCATATCAATGGGTAATTACCTGGGCAACCAAGGGCATGTCTGAACCTGAGAGGTTAAGGGGAGGGGGCTGGCTTGCTTGCTTGCTTGCTTCTTTAGGAGCAGAGGAGAAAGATGGCCCTGGACTGCAGTTTGTAAGCAATAAATGGGTTTTAAACCTTATTTCTCCCTTTAACTGATTTCAGTTTTTAGAGGTATTTTGCCCCAGGATTTCCTCTCCCCGGACTTACAAATGGTCTCAAAGTTTTGGCATCATAAGATTACCTAAAGTGTGGAACCCAAATGAAGTTAATAATGAAAAAAGAGTCTTTGGATTTTATATACATTTGTCAAATCTAAGGCTGTATTGAAACATCTGGTGTAGAACAGCATGTAGTTTTCCTTGCTGACCCAGAAAATGTGACAATAAATGAAAAAGTTGTAGATCTAAGTTTCTTCTCTGGTTTCACTTACCACTCTATATCTCTGCTTGGAACAAAAAAATGTATACCAGGAAGACTGCGGCCTGGACCCAGATCCATCCAGGCAGTGTGCAGCTTACAAGGTCCTCTTTGCCCTTAGTACTGCCAACACAGTTAACCTATTCCCCAGGGGTAAAAACAGGGAGTCACAGCAACCCAGCCTAAATTTCAGATCCTAAATACTTGGTGGATATCTTAAGGGCCATCCTTTTCTACCTATGGGTAGAAAAGTTTGAAAGTGAACAAATTAGAAAATTCCCTCTAACATTAGGACATGCCAAAAGACATTTGTTTTTAAAGCATTTCAAAGCTCAAAACCATTTGGTAAGAGTCTGGAATGAAAGAAGTATTTCAAATGCAGTATCTGTGACTCAAAAAGTCATTGTCTTTACAGAAAGAGAGAAAAACATGGGTAAAACAAGGCATGGAGCTATGATGTGAGAGTATATTTGATAATTAACTATAAACTGATCATCTTAGGTATCCTAGCATTGGTCATCTCTCTCCTATGGAAAACAACTGGAAAGGGAAGAGATTAAAATCAAGAAAAACATCTATTAGGAGTCTAGCCCAGATAACTGGTAGAAGAAATGTAAAGCACAGATACAATAGGGCGGAAGGACCGGAGCACAAAACACCATTTCAGAAGTGGAACGACGTGGATTGGTGGCCATTTGGATGTGGTGGTTTCCTTACTCAAAGCAAAATGGATGTAAAAAGAGGATTCCAAAAGTTGCTTGTTTGGTGAGCAAAGTCGCTAGTAATACTATCAACTAACACAGGAGAAACAAGAGAATGAACCAGTTTGGGGGTTTGGAAGGAAGATCAAAAAATTCCATTTCAGAAAATTCACTTCAGGAACCTAATTTTCAGGAGCAAAGACACTATAAATCATCAATATTAAGATAAAGACCTTGGAGGGATTGAAATCACTAAGCAGAAATTATAGGAAGAGATAGAAGAAGGAAAACACTAAGAAAGATCAATGGCTGTGATATCAGCAGAGGAAAACAATTCAGGAAAAAAGGGTGTTTGGCAATAATACTACATGACACTCAGAAATTACAAGATGATATCTGAATGAAAGATATTAGATTTTCCAGTTTGGCAGTTATTGGCAGTAACTTTATTAAAAAAACATGTTTAATTGGTCATAGGGACAGTTACTTTTTGTAAATCAAGAAGTAAATAGGTGATAAAAAAGTTGAGACAGATTATATAGACTGTTCCTTAGAGAGACTGGAAGGAGATGAGAAGGATAGGAGTCAAGGCTTTGGGAGAGCCAAGCTCAAATACAGTAAGATTTTTTTGTTTCCTTCTGCTTTCTTGCTTACAAGTGATCTGAGTTTTTGTAAAAGGTAAACCAGAAAAGAGAAATCAAAGATTTAACAAATAAAGGGGATCATAATGGTGGCATGGCCAGAAATAAAAGGGAGAATTAGGGGGCGAAAAAAAGCAAAAAATAGGTCTGATTTTAAAATAATATATCCTTTTATTTTCCAGAAAGGGAAAAGAATGGCAAGGTGTGGTAAATAGGTAAGTTTTAAGATAGTGTCTTAGTTTAGGTACCTCCCTAGGCAGGCTCCAAGGAAGAATTTCACTGCATAAAAGACAAGTTAGGGATGGGAGATAAAGCAGGAATGGTAAAAAGGACAATGAAGGATGTGTTTATGATGATGATCCAGGGCTCAACCCTCTGAGGACACTGAGAAATTGTATCAATCACCCCATAGAATTGTTTCATCATAGGTGGAAGATGGGCACTTAGCCACTAAATTCTGTCTTCTGTTGGTTAGAGGTTGATCTCTGGGGAATTAAATACCTCTGTTCCCCATTTCTGGCTGTCTGAATCTGGTTTGGGGAAACTCTGAAAGTGCTCCTGAGAAAGCCTCCAGCAGAGGGTGCTTGAGGTGAAAGCTGTGAGCTCCTTTCAGAAGGTCAGCTGCAGCCGTGGGTGATCTCAGAGTTGGGTGGAGAGGATTTGCGGCAGGACATACAGGCTTCTGCAGATGGAAAAGGAGATGATGCTCTTCTTACTGGCAACTTAAGTGCATTACTATGTGTACCCTAGATTCCAGTAGAATGATAGTGCCTTCCAGCAAACATGTTCCATGTGCTACAAATCTCTTTCTCTCCACCAAGAAGCCCTCCCTTCTCCTCTGCCAAGGGATTCTCTGCTGCTGCTCATTCATTCATTAAAGGACATCAGCAAAGTTCCCCTCCCCCAAGCCTCTTTTCCATGCCACACTCACTCCCCAAGGCTTCTCTTTCTTCCATCTGAGTGAGGATATCTTAATAACATAAACAGAACAATAACAAAGACTTATTCCCATTATAGTGCATCTGAGGTATGCTTTGCAAGGTGGTCAGTAATAGGCAAGAGAAAAAAATGATATTTTAGGATGTTCCTGGAGAACTGGAAAGATTTAAAGCCTTCTTAGGCTGGGCCACAAGTATCTGATGCCCTGTTCTTCTGAAAGAGGGCAGAGAAGATGAGGGGATCTTGGGGAAGAGGAGAAAGAGATCCCAGAGTGTGAAAGGAGCTCATTAATGCATATCTGAGATGGACTCTGCATGACTATTAGGGACTGAGGGTAGTGGTGGGAAGGATAAATTTTGTAGCTGACTCTGGACTCTGGGTGATGAGTTACTGACCAGGGGCTTGTCCCTTTTCATGTTTCTAGATATTAAGGGCACAGAGAATGGGTTATCCAGGCACGAGACAAATTTTATATAGAGCATGCCCTATGTGCCAGGTGCTTCACTGTATGCTGAGGACACTCTATTGAATTAGCAGATATGGCCCCACCCTCATGGGATTTAAGGTCAAAAATATTAGAGGATACCCAGTCTGGGATTCCTTTTCCTGCTTCTCATAGTTCACATCCACCTTGTTTGCCTCCTAGGTCACCTTTTACATCCTGCCTTATACCGTTTTGTGAGCATGCCTGGCCTCACCTAAAGATTGTGAGTTCCCTGAGGGCCAAGACTGGTTCTTCTCACACACAATTACTGGCTGACAGATGGACTGATGGCACCAGAGATGACTGAGGGTCTCATCAAATGCACACCCATCTGAAGTGTGCAGAAGTCTAGCATTTTAAGCCTATAGTGTGTTTGACCCAATCTGTTACGCAACATCCAAAATTATGGGAGAAGGTTCTTTGCCTGAAGGAGTCATTCCTCTGCTTTATATCTTCAAAGCAACATATTTAATGATCAAAGCCGTATCTGTTCCACTTTTTCTGGGTACAACATTACACTGAAGTTTGAGCTTTAAAAATGATGGGAAAAAGTTAGTCTTTAGGCCATTGCTTCTAAGCTGTTGGTATGAATATTCAAAGGAACATTCCTCAGCAAAGAATTTTGAACTTTCTGAAACTGTAATTCCATAAATTGTTATAACAGGGAATAATAGGGAATGAAGCTGACTAGGATGGTGAAAAGGACAAGGACCTTGGACTCAGACAATATGAACACTGCTATGTATTAACTGTGTGAATTTGAACAAGTAAATTAATACTTCTGGGCCTCAGTTTCATCTTTAAAATGGGGACAGTAATACCTACATCAAAAACTCCTAAGGGTTAAGAAAACTCATGCAGAGTATTTCACTTCCCATAACACATAGTCACCATAAAAGATCCCTAGACTTTATTTTGGTGGGAGATATGACAAATATTTGCTAAGTGTCCTTGTTTAAATGCATGACCAATTAGGTCATGGAACTTCTCTGTAGAACTAATCTTTTTTAGGAGTTGTAACACTAAATAATAATAGACATAGCAAGGAACCATACATGATAAAGAAGAAGAGGAGAAAATAAGTTGTTTTATCTGAGAAATAAAGGGGCCAATATATTTATGATAAAATGCCAGAAGTGAATCATTATAGACATTTTGCCAATTTTTTAATTAAAATCAATGGAAAAGGCTTAAGAATAAAAACTTTCAACTTTCAAAATTTCTTTGATGGAGAAGAGCTAACCAAAACAGTACTGCCTCTATAAGGGAAATTAATCTATGGAGAATTCCCATAAAGCAGTAATCATATAATTTCTTCCAAGCCCCTCTTAAAAGAAACAAGAAAAACTCACAAACTAATTTTTCCTCTCCCTGACTCACCATAAAATCAATTAAACCATGTTCCTTACTAGATTCATGGTTTTCAGAGTGAGCAGAGGCAAATCAATTCCTGTGTAGCATGTGTAAGAAGTATCAACGTGGACCTCAGAGAAGATACAGATTGGTACCCAAGTCCAGATGTGCATGCATCTATGCAAAATTGACAAAATGAATAGGCAGGATGCTACACAGGGAAACGCGTGAACAGTGCCTAGCATGGAAACACACACACACTCCCACACACGTTTTTAAGTTTTCTTAGTACTTTGCAACACTCTGGTGATGCTCATTACAGAATGCTTTATATTACAATCAAACCTAGTTTTTCATCTCCCTTTAGACTATAAATTCCTTGAAAATAAAGACTGCGCCATGTTCATTTTTTCACTCTTCCATTTCCTGTTATGCCAACATTAGGAACCAGTCCTTTGCACAGCTCAGGAAAATAAAGAAAATCAACTTGGAGGGTATTTAATATGTGCCAGACACCTTATAAGCATGGAGTTTCCTATAAAACATAAATCCAGTATTGATTCCATTTTTTGAGGTGATGTAGTATCTCTTTGGCTTCATAGAAATGCTGAGATGATGCCTTCTCTGCTTTACCTACGCCAAAGCAGACTTCATCCCAGGCTGCCAGTTATTGCACAGCAGTAGTTTCAATATGCAGCCGTTAGCAGCATAATCCCAGGCCAACTCATGAGGAAAAGTGTTCATTCTAATTAAATAAGTTTCTTTATAAAGTTACAAATCAGACCATTAAGCAGAAAGGAAACATGAAAGAAATAAATCTCATTAAAATAGTTCGTCTGTAAATGTCATCATGTGTCTGCTTCCAAAGAGTATTTTCTTTTCTAACTCACATGTCATGTGTGATTATGGAAAAGAAACTGGTACAATCTTTCAAAATAATAAGGAAAAAAAATTAGAGCCTTTCAAATGTACAGAAGTATAATATGTTCCCCAAATAAAATGTAGACTATTCTCTGCTCTTCCTCCTTAAAAGGTAATTAATTGAAAGAATAATCCCTTTAAATAATGTGCACCGAAGTAGTTGCCTCTTGTATTTGCAAATGTATGAGGAATGATTTTTAAAGGAGTCAAAAAACGCCCTTTGTAATCGTGCCCCACAGTCTTGGAAGCTGAAAAGTGTTTTCACTTTTAGCTAGCAGTTGACTCACTTATAATAACCTGAGATTGGAAGGACAAAACTGATAGTGGGAATGTAAAATTAAAATGCAGGAGTCTGAGTTCTGTTCAAATTGGAGAACACCAGTGGGGAGACTAAACTTCTCTCTTCACTGAAGCAGCAGTTTGAAGTACTCTTGTGTAGGATAATAGAATAATTGACCCAATTAGGGCCCTATTCATCAGAAATTAGATTTCTGCAGGTGCCAAACACAAAGGCTTTTAAGGGCCTTCTCAGCTTCTCACTAGCAACATTAGGAAATTGCAGGCACAACAGAACTGCAAAATCTGCAATTTAGTATCTTTCCTCAAGGTATCTGCTGAACCTCACTTTAATTTTAAAGACAGATGAAAGGGGCACAGCGTAAGGGTCCATGCCCTTGTCAGGACAGCCCCTGTAAGCCTATGGCTGCCATCCTCTTTAACCCAGCTTTAAAAAAAGACATTCAAAAGCAATGACTGTAGCTTGTGATTGAATATTCACCTTTCACAGAGCATCTCGTTTCAAAGTCTGTCCAATTCAGGCCATATTTTTAGAGATTAATTATTGTATTCATCATTTAAGGCTGTAGAACCCAGAATGACCTCAACCAAGTCTTTTTTTTTTAATTATTAAAGTATCTTTGATATACAATTTTATGTTGGTTTCAAATATACAATACAGTGGTTCAACAGCTCCCCATGTTAGTAAATCCTCACCGCCTCCAGTGTAACAACCAAGTCCTTTCGATGTCATTTGTTCAGTTCCAGCTCAGGTTACATAGGTAAAGAGGTTGTTTTTAACCTCAGCCTGAGAGTCTCAAAAACAAGCATATGATGGAGCTTCAAGTTTTCCTTGGAGTATGGGGTGGGAAAAAAGTAAAGAAAAGCCCTTTCGCTGAAGGGCAAGGAATTGCTGAATGAGTTTCAACCCTTTAGTTTTTCAAATAAAATGTTCCCTTTTACTGGCAGGATATGAAAAACTTCACTTGCCTAATCCCCATATATTTTCTGCCTCAAATATACACGCAACTACTCTAATTTTTTATTCTTCTCAATTTTCTAACTCTGATTATCATTTGAATTATGTTTAGAGATGTGTGTGTGTGTGTGTGTGTGTGTACTTACGTTGACTTCTGTACCTCCCATTAAAATGCTTGTTTCAGGAGAATAAAGACATTGCCTCACTTATTCACTGCTGTGGCTTCCAAACCTAGTGCCTAGAAAAATAAAGGGCACATGCTAGAGTCTCAATATATGTTTCTTGAGTGAATGAATAAAAGAAATTTTTTTTCTTTAGAAAAATTTAAAATAAGATCATTAAAGGTGCACGGATACTAAGGGACCTAATTCCCCCGGCCTGCTTCATGCATTCACAAGGAGTATATCAGACCCCATAACTAAATTGTACAGAGTTGAGCTTAGTTTTAAGCCAGATTGTGACTTCTTTCTATTTCTTTAGTCACTTCCTCAGCTTTAGCTCCACCCGTAGGATGAACACCGTTACAATATGGTAGAAGCAGCTCCAGTATACTTTGATTCACACTGAATAAGGAGAATCCTAGTTAAAAAAAAAAAAAAAACCTCCAGGAAATTTTATGCTATTGTCTTGATTAGCCAAACCTGTGTTATGTGCCTTCCCTGAACCGGTTACTACGACCAGGAGGCTAGAACGTGTTTCTGGGTTGGCTTTTAGGGTTACCCTAGTCCCTGCGGTAGTCAGGTTTACCCAGTGCACATGAAACTAGGAGTAGAGAAGGTAAAGATCAAATTCCCTCAGAACAAAATTAGAGTACTAGTGCCGCAAAGTTCGAGAAGTGGTGGTTTTCAGCAAAAATTACCAATGCAAATGTTTGTGCATTTTCTCTCATACTAGGATGAGACCCTTTCAAAGCAAGCACTGGATCTTCTTCATCTTTGTGTCTGGGAATTGCCCAGGAAAAAGGCATTGCCCAGAGTAGGGACATGCATATGGGCTGATAATGCAATGGCCGCTTCTCACTACATGTCAGTTTCCTTTTCATTACCAGCAGAATCTCTCTGAACTCCAGGAGGGCTCCAGTCCCTTTTTTAAAAGGCTCATCTGTGTAGGTCAGACCCATCCAGAATAATCTTTCTTTGGATCCACTCAAAATCCTCTGATTATGGACCTTAATTATATCTGCAAAATCCCTTCCTCTTTGCCATGTAATGTCACACAATCATGAGAGCAACCTCATTATATGCACAGGTTCCATGCACATTCAAGGGAAGGCTTATTGGGGGTCAGTTTAGAACTCTGCCTACTACCGCTGGGCACCTTCAGATTAGCTAATGCTTTTTTGTCCTCAACTCATCTCACTGGGTTGACCTGAAACTTCATAACCCAGCTGCAATTGGCAGGGGCAAGACAAATGAACCCAGGGGTCCAGCGATATCTCCAGGTTTATTAGCTAACAGAGCTCATTGTGTTATTCTTTAAATTCTGTGCTAATTACCTTTTAAAGCCCATGTATGGGTGGTCAGGTAAATTATACATTTGCATATAAATGGCATTTTTTTAATGAGCAGCATTTTTTTTCATTTCAGCATGCTTGTTTATCTTTGTTCCTATATTTGTTGCTACAATGTGAACTTTGTGAGGGCAATAAGTGTATCTTATTCATTTTTATATTCCAAGTGCCTAGATCTCTATTTAATTAAGACCCACCCCAGTAAACATTCTAATTCTGCTTAATTTAGGTTCTTTGCCTTGTTTGACCTTGCATTGCCTCTGTTCCTTAAGAGATTAGGATGAGAAAGACATTTGATGTTTGCTTAAAAATATTGTACAAATGTCGACATAATTGGGTTCCTAGTCCTTTCTAAAAAGAATGTTTTAGCTCTTTGGAAGACACAAAAAAAGGAAATATATGTAGGCTTCAGCTTGGACAACTCCAAAATGTCTTAGAAACCACTGTTACTTCAAAACCGGTTGAGGTCAATGACATCACAGAGCTATTCCTGAGGACTTTGCTTTTTCAACAAAGTTGGGCAGACAAAGGCCCATGAAAGAACATCCCCCTTCTACCAGTGGAGAAAGCAGGGCTCAGCCTGCATGTGCCAGGGCTTTGCATTCCTCCCAGCAGCAGAGGTGGCCTTCCCAAAGAACACTTATCAGGATGCCGCTCCTGCGTGCCCCATGACAAAGGGAACAGACTGCAAAAGCAGTGAACTGACACAATGCTTAAGATACTATCAGTCCCCCTCATCCATGCAGGAAGGGACTTCAATAATGAACCTGTTCGATCTTCAGTGACGCGTGAAGGAGAAACAGACATACACAGAAAAGAAACCCACAGAAAACCTCGGATTCCCTCAATGGAAATGCTGCTGGTGATTGACTAGCGTCACGTTTTTGTCATCTGAAACCAGCTTAGTATTCGAGAAACATCTTTGCAGATCAAGGCTTTAACCTAAGGAATGTCGTTTGTTTCTGAAAGTTCAAGAAGCCCCTAAAATAACAGGGGAAAAGTCTTGCTGGTATATGCACATAACACAGATGTCATCTAGGATCTTCTCTGTCCTCAGAGGTTTAAGGAACTGACACCTAACCTCCAGATTCAGCAACTGGGGCACGGAAAAGCCTCACTCACCCTGTGGGTGCCTCAAGGCTTTTTCTTTCTGTTTTGATCTGGAATCAGAGAAGCCTGCTTTATGCTGCCCCACCTCTGGACCAGAAGTGAAGATCTGCCTTTCTTACTTGCCTCGACGAAAAAGTCCAGTCACAGCAAACATCATTAAGTTTTATGGATGTACAAATATCTGTGAGATCATGAAGAAGCAGCTCATTAGATTTCCCCTACTTTTTTCCTTCTTTACTCTTGTAGTTCATAGCCACACGTCCTACCTTCTCCAAATCTGTTTATCACATCAGGCCTTCCCTGGCCCAGAAAGATCGCTGGTGAATGCCCAGTCCCTATTTCTCTATGGGCCCCTTCCAAAATAATATGCCCTCTTCAGTTCTCCTGCATTGTCAGAAAATAAACATTTTTCATCTGTGTTTATGCCTATCTGTATTTTCTCCCTAGAGAGAAAGTGAAAAGCTTACACCATATTCTCAGCAAGGGTCTGTGATCCAAAACAAGCAAGAACCATTGCTTAGAGCCTATTTCCATGGGGGAAATGTTTAGAAGTCACAGTCATTGCCAAAGAAGACAGATGATATAACACACAAGATCCCACACATAAGCGTGGAGTGAACATCTCTCTGCACACTAGAAGCAGCAGAGCTCTAACTACAGGTGACTCTGCACTTCACACCCCTAACCACCATCCTACCGCTCTGGCCTGCCTTCTTGCCTTCTCCCATTGCTTCTTCCCACCTTCAGCCCTGTCTGGTGTGCCCTCTGGACTCTCACATTATTAATAGATTCCTTTTCTTCACAACCTCTTCTGAAAACATTTTATCTCCAGGGTAGCAGTATAGCCTAACAGTTTAAGAGTTTGAGTCTGAAAGTCGTTTTTCTGTTTTCACATCCAAGCTCTATTATTTACTAGCTCCATGAGTTTGGGCAACCACATTTCTCATCTATAAAATAGGATAATAAAAGTGTCCACCCACAGGGTACTGTGGAGGTTAAATGAGTACATGTGAAGGGAACTTAGAACACAGCACGTCTGCAGAAAGTGCTCTTTTCTTTGTCATTACTATGTCATCGGCCACCATCATCTCCTAGTTCCTCCAGAAGGATCCGCCATGAAGATGCCACTTCTCATGCAGCTCTCTCCAGTGGAGACTCTTATCTCCCACATGCCCTAAAGCAAAAGAAATTGGCAGCATGCCAACTCATCAAAACATTTCTATGCCCACATAAATGGCCAACCTAAGCCACTGCATGGAAAATGATTTTGGATTTATTCTTTATTACTTTAAAGAGAAAGGTGCAGTTGGATAGGTTGATGCTTTAGGAACAAGGGTTTAGCTCATATCAGGAAGTACTTTCTAATATTAAGAAAAATCCAGGAACGAAATATGTTACTTGAGGAGGTTGCAGGCTCCCTGTCCTGAACACATTAATGGAAGGTGTATGCGTGCCCCCTTTGCTCTGATGTTATAAGAACGATTCATGCCGGAGGAGTGACCTTGGACTTCATCTCAAAAATCCCTTTCAAGCCGAAGTCCTGTGAAACTTGAGTCTCCATGGAATATGTTCTTAAAAACAAAACAAAACAGCAGTTTGTATCCATAATATAGTTTTAGTTGATTGGGTTGGGGAGAGCAGAGCACCAAACTTGTGCTCTATGCTTGTCTTCACAACTCACCTGTGAGACCCTTAAGAGGCACTTCATTTCTATCAGTGAAGGGGAAGTAAGCAGTTGTACCCATGGCTTTCAAATGTTTTTAAACTATAAACTTATTTCTACTAATGAAAGCCTATGAAGAAGCTCAATATGTAACAGAAATAAATCCCCAGCTGGAAAGATTTCATTTGGAATGACAGTGGCTTAACCAATTCCCTGCCTGGTCTCCCCAAAACCCCATGTCTCCAGGGTTAGCCCTTGATGTGGTTTCATTTACTTTCAAAGGTTGCTCAGAGTCAACTTTCAAAACAAACCACCCTGGGTGAAATGGCTTCTAGAGTCTTTTCACCTCTATCTGTGATTTACGTTCTTTATATATATATATATATCTTTGAAATTAACGATGTTTTATCCCTGTTCAAAATTTTTCTTGTTTGATATTAACAGTCAGCTAAGAGCAAAGGATTTTAGTATTGAAATGGTACTGTTTTATGGCTTATTTTACTGTTATCAGGAAAACATGTTAGAATAAATTGATCTCTTGGTATTTTTGCTTCCGTATTTATATTTTAATTAAGTGTATATGAGATATTTTTGTTATACTATTGATATATAGCTACATGCTTTCTGCTACATATGAATATCTGCATTTTTATGTATAACATATATTTCATATATAATTGATATAGTATGTTATATATAAGTATTAGGGCATATATGTATAGGTCACATTTAAAAATGTGTTTTTAAAAGGTAAAAATCCCAGGGAAATATTTTTAGTTGCTTTCAAACTGTTTTAAAGACATCATCAGTTTTCAAGTAGTAATATAAAATGAATTTACAAACCTACTTCTGAGAAAAAGAAATAACACAATATTTCGACTATGATTAACTTCTGACATTTAAAGGGACTCCAATATGGGTATCGAATATCTCAAGATATGATTTAGTTGGGAAGCATGAGGTTCATGACCAAGGATGAAAAGGTATCTGTTGGAAGAAAAGATTTTCTGGTTGTTATTCTTGACTGAGAACAAAATTTAAAAACTTGCAACCCAGTAAAAGAAAAATTAAACCAAAACAATCACTAATATAAGTAGAAATAATAAGATGCAGATAAAAACAAGCAATAACAAGAAATAATAAGATACTGATGAAAACAAGTAATTGCAGGCAACTCATCATTTTCTACATAAAACTGATATTTCTTAAATGTTATCACAATGTACTTAGGACTAGTCAAGACTTTATTAAAATACTCAATCTTGCTTAGGGTGAACAAATTAAGTTATCTATAGGACTACAAAGAAAGCCTGAAGAAAGTTACAAATCTCTACCACTACTAACAAACTAGAATGCATTGTAAGGCATAGCATTTAAAGGATTTTGGCCTGTTTCCTCATTTAAGTAGATGATCACTATTGCATTAACATCTGTAATTCCATATTATTAAATTATTGAAAATGGATCCTAAGAGGAGAGTGCATTGATGCTGATATTGTCGGGTGCCTCACTTTAATGGCAAACAGTAAACACGGGCTTTCTCAGTTATCAAAAACTCTCCTGAAACATGACCTCAGGCAAGAAGAAAGTAACTCCTCTTCTGTTCCTTCACTCCTTTATTAAGGAATGTTCTGCTTCATTCTCTTTATTAGCCAATGTCTTGAAAGAGTGGTTTACACTCTGTCGGCACTTCCTTAACTGCTATTAATGCCTGAGCCTTCTATAATCTGGTGTTTTCCTTTATCATTCAATGAAAAAGTCTTTACTTCCTATCACAAATGGCCTTCCAGTGGCAACTTCAATGGACACTTTTAAATGATGTAACTCGATCTTGCTTCAGCATCCGAACACAGTTTAATTGGATATAATTTTTGTGATTCTATTCTTTTCTGGTTCAATGTTTTTACCCCTCTGGGTATTGTTTTCACCCTTTTGACTGATATCCTTTTGCCATTTGCCTGTAAATGTTATTGTGCCTCAAGGTTCCACAAAAGGCCCTCATCTTTCTCTGCAGCTATTCGCACCAGGCAAATTTCTCTACTCCTATGCTCTCAGCTATCATCCATACCACAAATGCTCCAGGTAGCCCTGTGTCCAAACTTTGTAGTCCATTTACCTTCCTACCCCACTTTTCCAACTATTGAAATGATATTTCTCCACTTCAATATCCCAAAGGCAGCCAAGATTAAGAATATCTAATATGGAACTCATACTTCAAATTCCACCTGATTAATTTTATCATGCTTGCACCAGGTGCTCAAATTAGGAACTTTAAATCCTCCTCAAATCTTCCATCTACTTCACCTGTTATTGCCCACCTCCAGTGGATTAGTAACTACCGATCTTCCCAAATTAATGTTTCTGTCATTTTTCCCTCTGTCCATCTCTCCCTCTGCCTTACTTTCCTCAGTTGTTCTTGCCCCACATCTCACTTTCTCTAATTCATACTCCCCACTGTTAGTTAAAATGGTCTTTAAAAAATATAAACGAAGCGTCTTTTATCTTTTAATTAAAAATAAGCATCATCACCCTATTACATGCTGGATGCAATTCAATTTAGCCATGGCAGCATACCAGTGCACTCAAATCTCTTACCACAGCCCCTTCCCCTTCTACCCACACATACAGCACACAATCTCTCTGCCTCTTCAGGTATTCTCCACTTATTCCCATTCTCTTTTGCATTTTCAATGTCTTTTTTATTATTTTTTTGTCAGCATAGATACATGCTGATTATAATGTTATAAATTAAAAATAAATATATTTCTTCCATGTCTATGTCCCCCTCTAGCTAATAGTTCTCCTACACTTTTCTATCTACTCTAGCAAAAGCTACGTTAAACAATGTTCTTCTAATTAACAAATTCAACCAGTATTACTTAGTATTTATCTTTTATGAATAATCAGCAGGATTTAATACTGTTGGTCTCTTTCTCCCAGAACAATTCCGCCTCAAAGGGAACCCTTATCTATTGTTGGTGGGAATGTAAATTGGTGGAATCACTATGAAAAATAACATGGAGATTCCACAAAGCATTAAAAATAGATCTACCATACTATCCAACAATTCCACTTGTGGGTATATGCTCAAAGGAATGAAAACAAAATTTTGATGGTGTATATGTACTCCCATGTTTTTTGCAGCATTACTCAAAATAGCCAACATGTGGAGAAAACCCAAATGCCCATCAATGAATGAAAGATATGGTACATACACACAATGGAATGATATTCAGACACTAAAAAGGAGATGCACTCCCATTTGCAACAATATGGATGGACCCTGAGCACATTACGCCAAGTGAAATAAGTCAGACAGAAAGACAAGTGCAGTATGATGTTACTAATAAGTGGAATCTTAAAAAGTTAAACCTTTCAAAAACAGAGAGGAAAATGGTGGTTACCAGGGGATGGGGGACAATGGAGAGAGGGTGATGGTGCTTAAGGGTTTAAATTTGTAACAAGCAGTAAATAAGCCATAGAGATCTAATGCATAGTATAATGAATACAGACAATCATAATGTACCATTAAAAAAATTCCACCCCCTCCTCTTTCATTGTATGATTTTCCTTGCTCTCTATGTACTTAGTTAATTGTGTGTGTGTTTGCCTGGGGATGGCGGGGGAAGGGGGTTCCTTTCTTCATTTACTTCTTAAATAATTGAATTACTTGGAATATTTAACAAGCACACTTCCTGTCTACTACTGAATCTATATTTCAGCTCTCGACAGACTCATCTATACATACCACAGCTTCATCAGTCACCTGCTTGACTCTGATTCTCAAATTGAGATCTGTAGTGCAATTTTTACTTCTAAGCTACCAACTTAAACCCATATAAATCACTTACTGGACATTTCTAACTGATAATCTCACAAATACTTCAAACTCAGTGTGTCCACAAGTTGATTCATTGACCTAAATTGACTCAAATCTAGGTAAGATAGTGCCAAGACCATCCACCACTGGGAAAAACTGAAACCTGGGAACCATCCTAAATCACTACCACTCTCCCTCCACCATCATCACCACAGAAAATATGTTACCAACGCCTGTCAGCGCTGTCTCTTAAATATCATCACATTCACCATCTGAAGCTTCCTGTCTTTATTCAAATCTCATGATTCTCTCACTTAGATTAATGTACAACTTAAATTGTAAACTCTCAGTCTAATTTCTAAGTACTATTTCACAGCCACAATTTTCATGAACTACATAAGATATAAAAAGAGAACACATTGGAAGTGAACAATTATGTTTGTAGAATAAAGCAGTATACACATTTACTTATGCATTATTAATTTAGTGATGAAAGAAAATTTAGGTATGGCCCAATATTCTCAAAAAGTACTGAAATGGAGAAAGAACTAAAAGATTTCTCTGGTGAGAAAAAACAGTAAATAAAGATTAAAATATATCCTTTGTTTTCTGCTTACAAAGTATTTTTTGTATGGACAAAGGGGTTTGGGTTAGAGGAAGTTATACTGAAACTACTATTACCCAGGTAGACCAGACTGAAAAGAGAGGGGGAAAAAAACAGCATGAGGAATCATTGTTAATCTTAGGCCTCCCATGAAAAGAGAGTGGATTGGACATTTTTCCCATATGAGCTGAGCTGAGAATCTCCGTTAATTCTTTGAGTATTGGAAGATTGGTACTATGAACTAAATTTTGCGTCCTCTCAAAATTCATATTTTGAAATCTTAATATCCAGTGTGATGGCATTTGGGTGTGAGGTCTGTGGGTGGAGCGCTCATGATGGGATTAGTGCCCTTATAAAAAGAGGAAGAGATATCAGAGGACAGCAAGAAGAAGGCATCTGCAGGCTAGGAAGAGAATTCTCACCAGGAACTGAATTGGACAGCACTTTGATCTTGACCAGTTTCCATAACTGTGAGAAATAAATCTCTGTTGTTAAGTCTTTCAGTCTATGGTATTTTGTTGTAGCAGCCTGAACTAAAGACAACCACTTTACCCAATTTTGGACGGTCAAGAGCTGGCAACATACTCTGAATGCAATCCAATGTTTTGTTAATATCTTATGTTTGTTTTGTCTCTAAAACAAAATCCTGTTGAGCAAAACAAACATTTGGTGGTAAGCCATATTTGTAATTCTACTGTGGCTATATAATTTCAATATGCAATTTATTTACTCTCTGGGTAAAAAAAAAAAAGCTCATAGTAATTTTTATATCTCTCTACTGAGACAATACACATAAAATTTTGTTTATTTTTGAAATAAATAAATCTCCTATTCATTGTGTCCCTTGTTGAAAGGCAATGACTAATTAGAATTAGCACTGGTTAAAATAAAAGATAACTAAGAGTAGATAAAGAAAATAAGAAGTTGGGATGCAGACCTTGATTCAGCAACCCGATGATATCAAAACCACTATCTTTCTGTGTATCTATTGTTGCAAAATGGCTGCTATAGCTCCAGTCATTGGGTCTAAATCCAGGCAGGAAGAAGGAAGGAAGGCATCTGATATTATCTGCTTCCTTTAATAGGAAAGTGAAAGATTTCTCAACAACATCCCCAAAACAGACACTTCTTTTTATATACCATTAACCAGAAATGTATCACCTGGTCATTCATAGTGTGACGAGAGACTGTAATAACAAGTATGCAGCCTTACCAGCCCCTACTATAGAGACAAGGAAGGGAAGAGGGGATTAGGAATAGGTTTGAGGTTCATCTACCAACAGTATCTACTGATCCAATTAATCCAGAATTTTTTTAACAAAGAAGCTAAGCAGATTTATAAAATGCCTCAGTTATTACAAACATAGTATTTAAAATTCTATTTCATAGAAAGAGGTTCTTTCTACCTTTAGATGCCTCCTCTCACAGTATTAGGCCAAGTCATGGTGCCTTGTATCCTTAATAAATCAAGAAATAGCAAAGCAAGCATGTTCACAGTCTTTGCAGTGCCTATGAATTTTTTAAAAGGTTACTATCTTTGTACATCATCCCAGGTTTCTTGTATGTCTTTCAGAGGAATTAACTCATCTTTGGAATCTAGTGTTGGTTTCCCAAAATAAAACCAAGACGAGAGCAGGAGCACCGGCTCAGGAGCAACGAGGTATAAGGGATAAGAGCGTAGCAACTGTGTCAAGTAGAAATAAGTTCAGTTCCTGGTTGTACACTCTGCTTCCTCCGTGGCTGCAGGTGAGTTATTTAGCTTGTCTAAACCTCTGTTTTCTCATCAGTAAGATGGGAATTTTGACTATACACCTTGTCAGACAAGAGTAGAAAAATGCATGCAAATTTGGCCCTCAGCTAAGTGTTCAGTGCTGTTGAGCAGACTGCTAGTTGTCTACCCAATAGCTATTTCCCCCTTATAGGTAGATATGTGTATAGTGAAAGACTCCACCTCCCATGCAGGTGACCATGTGACTAGATTCTGACCAGTAATATGTAAGCACTGGAGTTTCTAAGAAAGCATCTTTTAAAAAAAAGGTGCTGAACATCTTTAATCATCAGGGAAATGCAAATCAAAACCACAATGAGATATCGCCTCACACCAGTAAGAATGGCCACTATCCAAAAGACAAGAAGCAGCAAGTGTTGGTAAGGATGTACAATCCTACACTGTGGGTGGGAATGTAAATTGGTGCTGCCATTGTGCAAAGCAGTATGGCGGTTCATCAAAAAACTAAAAATAGAAATACCATTCGACCCAGAAATTTCACTTCTAGGATGTTACCCAAAGAAAACAAAATCTTTGATTCTAAAAGATATATGCACCCCTATGATTATTGCCACTTTATTTACAATAGCCAAGATATGGAAACAACCAAAGTGTCCATCAATAGATGAATAAATAAATATGGAACATATAGCCAACAAATTATACTCAGCCATAAAAAAATGAAATCCTGCCATTTGCAACAACATGGATGGACCTAGAGGGTATTATGCTCAGTGAATAAGCCAGGCAGGGAAAGAAAAATACCATATGATTTCACTTATTTTTGGAATCTAAAAACAAAGCAAAATGAACAGAATATAGCAGTAGACTCATAGACACTGACAAGTGACTGGTGGTTACCATGGGGGAGGGGTTGGGGTGGGTAGGTGGGAAAGGGGAGGGGGATAAAGGGGCACAGAAATTCTCATTCATAATATAAGAGGTCATGGGACAGTAGACAACATGGAGACTACAGCCAGTGATTCTCTAACATCTTCCTGTTGACAGATAGTAACTGCACTGGGGGGGTGAGAATTTAATAATGTGGATAACGGTTGAACCACTGTGTGTATATTTGAAATCAATATGATTGTATCTCAATAATACTTCAATTAGGGAAAAAAGTGAAAGTAAAACATCCTAAGAAATGAAAAAAGGTGCTGAATAGATGTTACTCTGCCCCTTGCCCTTTTCTTTTTTCCTGACTGATGGCTAGTGTCCTACCTACTATCTTGTGGCTAGGAAATTTACAATGCCAAAGAACAGTCTAAAGTTTCTTGAAATTGCCTGTGACATTTTCTCAGTAGGGTGTTGCTCTGTTTGGAAGTACAATAGAAAATTATGTACTGATTTTTTGGGTAGTGACTTTAGTGTCACAAAGATTGTCAGCAGAATTAATTCAAATATGTGGGAGCATAGGAAATTTTTATGTGTTGTGACTTTAGTGTCACAGAGACTGTCAGCAAAATAATTCAAATATGGGGGAACATAGCAAATTTTTAAAAGGAGCTCAGCATATTATCCTGGGGGGAAAAAACACAACTCACTATCCACTGAAATGATATAAAAAAGAAGGGAGGGTCTCACTTATTTCTTCTGTTCTAATGATGATTTGTCTTATAACTATGTAATGAATTATAAAAGTTATCATATTCCCTCCTCTACCTGCTGTATCATTTTTCTCAATGAAAATTACATGACTCCATACTCTTAAGGCATAGTACCAACTATAAAAAGGACAGTATTACAATATTAGAGGAATTGAGCTTTACTCAAAGCTTTCCAGATAACATAGTTAATAATATTCCATCTTTAAAAAGATGAAAAATAAATCCTGGGCCAAAACCCACATATAATAAACAAATTTAAGCTCCAAGTGGTTCCTTAAAATACCCTAAATGAAATACTTTAACCATTAAGTGAAAAAAGTCTCATCAAATAACCATTTGTAAGTGATATTTTAAACGATGTTTGAAGTATTATTATATGACCTGTAAGGTATAAAGAAAAAGAAATTTTGAGCTTCAAATGGAAAATACCAACACACTTCTCCACTAAACTTCTTTCATTCCGCTTATTTCAATATTCTGATATGAGTCTATTCACTATTTTTTATGGCAAGCTACTTAAAAAGAAAGTTTCTCTTTAAAAAACAAAACAAATTCAAAAAACAAAAAAATCAAACCTAAAAGCTTGATCCTCATTCCACACTAACCTCAATAGCAGAACAAATCAAATATGGTTATCCGGTTTCTTTCAATGAAAACCTTTAGATTTGTGTCCATTCATTCTTCTTAATCTCTATGTATTCTATTTACAGATTATCATTAATGTGACAGTAGCTGAAACCAGAAGAATGGGTTAAATTCTTGGATGAGGGAGATGGGTCACAGCACCAGCTTTTGAAACACTGCAGAAGCTAAGGGATGCTACGAATAACCTTATTTTTTAAATGCATCTGAGACAGTGAAGATAATAGACTTGAAAAAAAGTCATTGAATCTAGCAACAATCTGGATATCTTTTACCTCAGAAAAAAAAACTCAATAGATAGTGGAGATAGTACGAAGGTACGTAGGTGATATATCAGTAAAGACATCAGCAAAAGAGGGGAAAATAGACCTAAGCTAGGGAGGAAATTCAAAATGGCAGTGTAGAAAGACCCTGAACCCACCTAGAGTAAAAGCAGCAGACTTAAAAATGCTTGGGCTATACGTGAAGGAGACCCTGGATGATCTGAAAGTGTCTGCTGAAGCGGCAGGGGTCTGTTGGAGCTCCCTCTGGGGACTGAGGCACAGGCTGGTGCCATTTTTATACCCATTCTACCGTGCTAATACCCCTTGCCCTACCCCTGCCCTCTCTTCTGTGGCCCTGCCTCACCAAACCTGGCAATCAAGAATACTCCACCTAGTAAGGATATCTGTCAGAACTGAAGGAGAGGTAAAAGTTTTTCAGAAAAGCAAAAACTAAGGATATTTGCCACCACTAAACTGTCCCTGTAAAAAATGTTAAAGGGACTTATTAAAAAGAAAAGACACTAATTAGTAAACAGAAAATATATGAAAGTAAAAATCTCATTGTTAAAGTAAATATATAGTAATGGTAGTGGACTAATCATTTATAAAGCTAGCATAAAAGTCAAAAGACAAAAGTAGCAAAAATACCTGTAACTACAGCAATTAATTTAGGGATACACAAAACTAAAAGATGTGAAATATGACTTCAAAAACATAAAACATGGTGGGGGAGTAAAAAGGCAGAGTTTTAGAATACATTCAAATTTAACTTGCTATCAATTTAAAATAGACTGGTATATATACACTCGTATACATGCATATCTATATCTATATCTATGTCTGTACCTATCTATATCTATATAGATATATAGATAGACTAATATATATAAGCCTCAGGGTAACTACAAAGCAAAAACCTATAGTAGATACACAAAAGATGAAGAGATGGAGTCTAAACATAACGCTAAAGAAAGACATCAGACCACAAAGAAAGAGAACACAAGAAGAAAGGGCCAGAGAAGAACTACAATGCAGGCAGTAAAAATTAACAAAATGGCAATAAATACATTTATAATGACTTTAAATATAAATGAACTATATTCTCTAATCAAGGACATATAGGACACACAGGAGCTTGTATACCATATATTCAAGATGGATGGAACTGTTTACAAACATTAGGTGACTTGTAATTGGTGGACAAATGGCTCTGGCCCAGTAATAAAGTACATGTTGAGTTTAGTTTTGACATTTTAAAATAACTGCTTGTTACTTGGCTATGTTCTTTATCTTCAAGGTTATCAGATTAAGTAATATATGAGGAACTGAATCACTGCTCTACATAAAACTTCTGTTTCTCTTGATAGATCTATGATGCAGATCCCTGAGATACGGCCTCAGACAAAGGCTGGGAAGTGAAAGTCACTGAGCATGTCCCCTGGAAGCTTATCATTATCATAAACCACTGAGAACCCCTTAAATGATTCCTAATAATTTTTCTCTTTTTATCTCTTTGACTAGAAATAAATATTTTGAGAACTTTCCTATTAGAAATTGGAGACTAATTTCTTACCACTTAAGCAAATCCATAGGCAGAATGGCATGCACTACTTAAAAGAAATCCAGATTTCACAGTGTATGCAATTACTTCTATTTCAAATGATGAAGGTGGTTTAAATACTAGCTCAGGATTAAAGTTAACTTTTTGTTTACAGAACACGGACACCTATTGCTCAAATATATTCATATTTTAAAATGTACTCTTTATATACTAAAAAGGCTGGGACCTTTTTTAGGAGACACACTACTGTTTCATTAGTCATATTTTTTTAATTTGCTGCTGGAATTGGCATATTTCCTATCAGTAAGCTTTAATTACATATATGTTTATTTGAAATATGCATCCAAAGCCTTTAAAAGTATCATGAGAGAATAATACTTGTTATGTGGATCTGTTGCATTCCTGACTATTTAAAAATTAAATAGTTAAACACTGATTCATTCCTTAGTCCAACAAAAAAGAATATATATCTATGGCTTTGGCTTTGCAAGGAGATAAATCTATTCCTTACAATTGCTTTAAATCCATTCTGAGTTTAACAGATAGAGTAGCGCAAAAAAAGACTGGCATTTCTGAAATGCTTAACATTTTCTGAGGTTTAAAAAAACACCTATAATAATGACATAAAAGCTATTTCTCTGTTTATTTTGGTATAATGCACTGTCATTAGTGATGGACACCATTAAATTCTAGTTTCTTTGTTTAAATAAACCTTACAGGATTTTAAGTTTTATCTGAAGTTTCTCTAAACCAATTATTCATGCAAATTTGACTGAACATTTCACAACTTTTTTCTTTTGCTTTCTCTGTAATTTGTTTGTTCCAGGTCATACTAAAATAAGGTTTCTGTTCTGTGGCATACAAAGATTTATAAGAAGAAAAGGAGAACACTAAAATAAAAACTTCAAATATTATGATTCTCATTCACTTTTTTTGTTGTTACATAAAAACATAAAGAAATAAAATATTAGGTTAGAACCATACTACAGTGTGTACATAAGGCCATTCTTTAGAGTATACTTAATTGGTCAGATACAAATTAGAGTGATCAAAAAGTTATCATCTCTATCTAGCTCCTACTGAGGGAAAGGGGCAGCATAATTATTTTGCTAGGACCCCAGGCATAAACAAATCAGTTCCAAGCAAACAGAGACCTAGGACAGACATATGGTCATCCAAGTAACAATTTAAAAGAATGCAAGATAAGTTTTGGTCTTTATCACAGAAAAGTATAAGTGAGAATCTAAGATAATAAGAACATAGAGATGGGGAACAGTGCTGGGGAAGGAAACACAGAGATACATGACTTGCATTCAGAGAATACAATTCCCGAAATAGAATATGCAAGGGAATAAATGATGGTGGTTCATTGGCAAACACAATAACCTCAAATAAACATTGTATTTAGGAAATATAGTACTCAAGTGAAACACAATATTTGAAAAAGTGAGAAAAGAAATTCCTGGAGGCAATTAATTATAGGATTAGAGTTGTTCATATAATATCCTGGATCAAACGAGAAAGAACCAGGCACTGTAGGTACAGGTTGCTATTCCAAGAGCAGAGCAGAGCCTAAATGTTTCTGCTGGACCATAGGTTCATTCCTGCCAGACACTAAGAGTTGGGATGAGGGTTGTGGGCACCAAACCAACCTCAATGTATGCAACTCAATGTATGAGAATATATTTTACAAATATCCAATTGCACAAAGTGTAAAAAAAAGGTTATATAGCTCTTTATCATCCATTGGTCAAGAGTTTATGTATAAGAAAAAATGAGAAAATTAAACACAAAATTTATGAAATAAGATTGCAGGTCAAAGTGAGTTTGACCTCTTTAGTGACCATTCAGAGAATAACTCATCTCTAAATATGATTAAGTTGCAAACACTTAAATAAATATTTAGAAAACCATTTGTAATCACAAGAACTGACTAGAAGACATGGCTATTTGAAACAGAAGCAGACATCCAAACAGGGAAAAGAGGTAAAAATTTTTAAAGACCAGGATAAATATAAAGACAATGAGAAAAATAAGGTTAAAAATGACTAAAGAAAACTAAAATTAGAAAAATAAGCATTCTCAGCTACTGTCAGTAAAAAAAAAAGAGTTGACTTTCAGGAAACCAGCTTAGTGAAGCAGAGGAAAAAAAATGAGAAATTCTCTCCAAATTCAGAGAAAAAGTCAAAGAAATTAAAGTGATTCAAGGAAAGATAAAAGACATGGGAGTAAACAACAAAGCTGCAATAAATATAAGAATTGGACATATTCCTAAGGAATAAATGGAAAAAAAAATCTAAATAGAAGCACTAGTAAAAGACAGTATTTTTTTTCTGATTAAGGTAGAATTTGACTTCCAAATGGCAGAATAGCTTATTTCAAAACAAGCATATCACAGAGAACATCTGGAAAGACCTATATATTTGTTAAAGCTGCTTGAAACAATGGGGGAGTTATCAAGACAGAGAAGGTTTGCACGACAATATTCTAGACAGAAGAGCAGCTCAGAGAAATGTCTTTGCAGATTTAATTAAATTAAGCTGTTTGGTCACATGGGATAAATCTTTCTGTCTAGGAAGTGCAGTAGAGTCCATTTCTGGAGAAAGGATCATTTGGTACAGTAATCTGGTATAGTGGTTCCTAGAATATCTTGAGCAGAATGAACCCACGTTAAATTATAAAAAATATTGGTCAATTTTAGATTGATTACTATTTAGGGGGATTACATTTAGGGAAAATGGTGAATCCGGGGGGGAAGCATGGATGCTTCATAAAAATAACAAACGGATCATTGAAAAAAAAGGACATACAAATATTGAAGCTTTCGTTTAGTCAAATAAAACTAATAAAAAATATAAAATAATAGAATTCACAAATACTAAGAGAAAGATGAGTTAATATATTTTTCAAAACATTGCAATGAATATCAAGCTATGGAATCCTAACAGAAAGTAATCAACATATTGCTTACAATGTTATATTTCTATTCAACAGTTGAAAGACTACATTTACTTTTCATTTTATTGTCTTTATTCGAGTGCTGAAAACAAAAGGAGTTGGTGTATTTTGTTAACGTGAAAAGGTTATTGGGAATACTCACAAAACATTGATCAATACTCACAACATTTCTTCTCAAAGTTAAATGATAACCTCAGAATATGCAAATAATGGCCAGCAGTTACTATTTCTAGGATTGACTTTTATTTTACTACGACTCTGGCATTGTTTCATTTTCTAATGATGACATTGCGATTTTAGCTACAATAACTGCATAGCAATGACAGATGCTCATGTAAGCCTATTCTTCTTCAAATGACTTATTTAAAGCCTTGAAATCTGTACAGATGTACACTATACAAGTATTGTCACTATCCTATCTGCTTTCAAAAATTCATGAAAAAAATGACATGTTAATTTATGTTGTAAATGAATGAAGAAAAACATTTCAAATAGCACCGAGAGAGGCAATAATCTATTAAAATCAAGTAGAAGAAAAAAATTAGAAGGTGACATCAAATCAGCTATTTATTTATTCAAAGACAGTGTCTAAATGAGTCAGAACTGACACCAGAGGCATTCAGCTACATATTTTACTGTCATATCAAATTTACTGGCGTTCTAAGTGTATAAACAATATATTTGCATCATATTAGTGACAAATGTCATGCTAATGCCATAGCAAAATGACTACAAGGGGATTTCATAACTTATTTATAGAGTATGTTTCTAGGTACAAGAACTCATTTAGAACTGTCAAACAACCAGAGAATTACAGGAACTTTCAACCTGAGGTTAGAAAAGTTTTACATCATAGCACATGTGCCATTTATATTATTTAGCCTAATGAGTTCTTAATGTCCTTCCTGTGTTTCGTAGAGTCAGGTATTTTTATTAGGTTCCTTTCAGCATTTCTGGATATGAGCTGTTGGCTTTTGAACCTATTTTTCTGAATATCATGTATCAATGCCCCCAAATGGTTAATGGCTTCTTCTTACTAAAGTCTCCTTTTAAGAAAAGGCAGGTCACTAGAAATACTTCAGTTCCCCTTCTATGCACTTGGGACACGATTATCCATTCTTTTCTCTCCTGACCTTGCTAAACTGCCCTTTATCTACCAGGGCCATTGAAACCCGGGAATCATCAGGTGCCTGTGCGCCAGAGAACTACATGTTTTTGTTCCATGAGAAATGGTATTGTAATAAATGTCTTATGTATCAAAACTGTTCCCCAAATCTTTAAAAGTCACATGCCCTTTGGGCCAACACAAGCACACACAAGATGAATCTATTTTAAAATACTTTATATGATATGTAAATGTATTAAGCTGTTTCAAGGAAAATAGATTTAAAAGAAGTTTTCATCTTCATAGGCAGTTAGAGCGATCATTTGGCTGGCTGACTTCACCAACAGCAAGAGCAGTCTAGTTACACTATGAAACTTCTATAAAACAAACAGGACAAACCCATGAAGAAATATGTTTATTAAACTCATGTTAAGTGCCCCTCCTTTGTAAAAATAAATCTGGAGTATGAGGCTGAAGGACCATCATGCACGTCTCTTAAAATTTACTTTGAAGTTAAACTAGAATCTAAGACAATTCTTTAACCTCATCTTTGTAAAATGGTCATTAATGGTGCATTTAGGGGGAAAAATGTTCTTTTTTTCTCATATAAGGCATTTGCATTTCTGACAACTCTCTATTTCAGAAGCAAACTTGTTGGCTGACTTAACTAAAGCTGCCACTGAAGTCTGAAGACTGATGAACTTGCCACAGGAAATCTGAGTTTCAAATATCACAGCTCCTGGTAACCAAGAGTTTCCACTCAAAAACATTGCCACTTTCTCCAAGAGCCAGGTGAGCACAGGTTACAGTATCTGTCCTCTTTGCCTCTTTGGACTGTGCTAGCCACCTGCTGATTTTAGGTCAGAGATCATATGGCCCTTTCCTGTGGCTAGGACCATCTAGTACCCCTAACTGTAAATACTGGGAAGACTGGTTGGGGGATCTTCCCGTCCTTCACCGCCTGGAGACTCTAACATTGTTTGCAAATTAGAGCTCTGAAAACCATTAGAAGTGGCTAATCTTCTTTATTTCTCTTAGGAAAGAGCCCTTTCCATTACACTTTGCATCATAAAACAAGGGAATACAAGATCTGTTCCCCAGTGCTTTCCTGCCTCATCTTCTGTGGAGTGCAGCTGACAACTTTCTCTGAAAGGGAAAAACAAGAAATATAATCCCTTTGAGAGTACTCTCTGGTCACTGCGAGTTTTGCCCATTATAGAAGTGATCTGCACCAACAAATCTCTAAGATCCCTGAGATTCAGAACTTAGAGAAACTTTCATTCATGAAATCATCACCATTAAAAAAATCCAAAGATGAACTGGGCTATACTGTTCTCAAGGTAATGTCAAACTCAAACTGTCTTCTTTTGCAACATGAAAAGAGAATTCAAACTCCTCCACAAGCATACAAATAATATAGGTTTTCAAGATTTTTTTTTTCTTAGAGACACAGTAAGGGGATTACAACACATTATATAGGATAACTTCCTACAAACCCTCTTAAAACATCTCCTTTTCCCAAATTTCCATTCAGTAGGGCATCTGCCTCGGCTGTTTTCTAAGCCTTTCTCCCTGACCCACTATTTACATGAACTACCTCTCTTCTCTTTAACACTTGATCGGCACTGCAAATAAAGGCTCTTCTCCACATTACATTTTTCCTGAATTCTAGCAGGGCAAGAAAATTGTAAAAATCTATGGTTTGGTATTTTTCTGCTTTCACTATTAATAAAGAAAACAGAGACATCTAATAAAAACTAATGTAATTAGCCAGTAGTCTATGCACGAGTATACCTTTTCAAACTTTACACATGAAAATTAGCATTTAAGGAAAAAAATTGCACTTTCAATTTAGACCGTTAGAAATGTACTGTGGGCATGCTATACAAAGTTACATGGAGTCATAAGTGACCAGTAAGTAGGGTTAGTAAATGCTACCCAAATATCTCATGCCGTTGGTCTTGTTAAATAACTTTCCTTCTGAGTACATAATATAGTTTAGGAAAATCATATAAAAAAAAGAACACCCTAAGAGATTACACCCTAATTCTTTAAAAGCTATGAAAGGAGGTTTCCTCTTTTCCCAAGTCTTAGACAAATAGTATTATAAATTTATTACACCAAAGAGAGAGTCCTATGAAATCTATTTTATTGTTTTTATTTTAAAATGGGGTTAGATGGTAGAATTTCTGATTCTTTACAACTTAAAAAAAAAGACAAAAAAGAAACTCTCCCTAAGTCAAATCCAATACTAGAAAAGGCTTTTTTTTTTTTTTGTCCTTTGTGTACACCCTTTTTCCTCCATTACAGGGTCAGCAAACTACATACATCCTACAAACTGAATCTGGACACCACCTATTTTTGCAAATACAGTTTTATTGATGCAAAGCAATATCACCATTTACATAACATCAATGCCTGCTTCAGAGTTAAGTAGTAGGGGCAGAGTCCATATGGTGTATAAAGCCTAAAATATTTACTATCTGGCCCTTTGCATAAAAAGTTTGTTCTGTCAAACCTCAGTAATAATGAAAATTTAATTTTCTTTACTGCATTGACAGAACACTACAAAGTTCTTCAAAGTTCAAAAGATGAATCTTACATATATTAAAATGCCATTTGAAACTAAGTGGCAACACTTTACTCATTTAGGATAGTTCTCTTTTATTCAGTGTAGTGAATTAGCAACTCTTTGTAGAGAGGACTTGCTTATGTAACTAAAATCTCTTAAAATTCAAAGGTAAACTAACGAGCTGTATGTGGATTGTTTGAAATTTTAAAATATTTAACATTTTTGGATTGTGATAAATAACTGCATCAAGAATATTCTTCATATCACAATTAGCTATTTTCTTGTGATAGAATGTTAATCCTTTTTGCACAGAGCTTCCAAGTATTATGGTTGAGAACATAGTTTTCTCTAAAAAGTCCATTCAAATTGGACATTCATCTTTCTCATCATAAAATCCTCCACATAGCTTTACATAATAGCTGATTTTCAATAAAAGCATTTTCTTAGCTTGGGCTGCCATAACAAAGTACCAGAGACTGAGTGGCTTAAACAGCACAAAAGAATTTTTTCACAGTTCTGGAGGATGGAAGCCCAAGATCAATGTGTCGGCAGTGTTGGCTCCACTGAGGGCTGTGAGAAGCCTCTTTACTTGGCGAACAGAGGCCTATCTTCTCCTTTGTCTTTAGGTTGTCTTCCCTCTGTGGCCACAAGTCCAAATTTCTTCTTCTTATAACGATACCAGTCCTACTGGATTAGGTCCCCCCATAATGACCTAATTTTAATTTAATTACTTCTTTAAAAACCTCTTTACAAATACGGTGACATTCTGAGGAACTGGTAGGTTAGCCCTTCAACATACAAATTTTTTGTGGAGGATATAATTCAGCCTGTAACAGTCATAGTGCTAAATGTTTAGGGTATAAGAGTTTCATACAAAATGTGCACCTGCCAATCCTTACATTGTTAAGTCCAATAATAATTTGTTTGAATTTTAGACCTGAATAAATGCTGCAAAATTCATCTTGCTATTACTTCATAGGGTTATAATATTCACAATTTTCTAATTGAATCATTCTATCCCTTTTTAGAATTATTGATTTTGACACATGCTAGGATTTAGAACTCTCAAGTAATCTTTGCTTTGTTAAAGGGTAGAGCCAAAACAAAAACAACAAAATAAAATAGAAAGTCACCCAATTAGCTAAAAAACAAAAACAACAAAATAAAACAGAAAGTCACCCAATTAGCTAAACTTCTTAGATTTAGGATTTAAAAATATTAGAGATGAAAGTAGTATAGCTTTTTTGGAGTTTTTTAGGAGTAATTCTTTTCCAGGAATAACATACGATTCTATTGGAGACTGTACAAAATGAGGGATGTTAGATGTATGTTTGGTAAATCTGTTTTCTATTACATTCTCTGAGGCTGAACTGGACTTAATCAGGGGTCTTTACCTCATGAGGAGGATCCGAAACTGTTGTTTTTCTTATGTACTTTTTTGAATTTTCCTTATGTACTTTTCTTATGTACTTTTTCCTTAAATGAATTAGTACTTAAGGAAAATAGCAGGTCTACACATATGAAGCTATAACCTAAAGATGTCAATATTTAAAAACCTTCTTGACAGTTTTGTTGTGTCAAGAGGCCTAGTTACAAGAAATACCACTTTGATATTTCAGTTTTTGTTATTTGTTTAGGTGCATTTTGTTTTTAATCATACTCTCCATGTGCCAGCTTCCTTGGGGCTTTAAAGAGGAGACTTACAGTTTGCTTTGGGTGATGAAGATTTCCTGGGAAGGTATGCTAAATGCCTGCAGGAAGTCATCTTGTTAGTAGCACTAGCTCTTGGCTCTTCCAACAGGAGGATATTCAGTTGACTTTTTAGAGAACTGTAACTGTAACTTGGAAGAATCAACAACTTGTGGCCTGTTTTCTTGCCTTCACTGGAAAATAACTGGTTCTGGACTAGGAGCCCACTGCTGGTATGGAGCACCTGGTATTGGCAGATTTGATGCCAACTCTGGCAGAGGTTCTACCAACTCTTGCACTTGGCCTGTAGGTAATTTCTCTTCATATGTGCATCTTGCCCTTTTTCAATCAGTTACGGTTAGAGTTGAACCATTCCTTTCATCTGCTTCATGACTTACCGTAGTTTAGGAAAGACGGAAATTGTTAGGACCACTTCCTTAAAGAGAAGCTGTGTATGTGGCATCTCTTGGTTTTGTGAGCTCTTCTTTCAGTCTCCAGCATACACTCAGAAACAGGAGACAGGAATGCAGTGATGCAATAAAATGCACTGTACTACACACTAAGCGAGGGCAGCATGCTGCGGAATTAAGAAAAGAGGCCCTCAGTATAATTTTCTAGGAAGTTTGTTATTACTTTTTGGTATGATCAGGTAACACATATTTTTTTAGGAGAGGAGAGGAGAAAACAATTTTACACAACATACATAAATCATGTTCTGATGAAAAAAATATGCTTTTCAATTTTTGTTAATAGATTTACAGTATTAACACAGAAAATGAATACAAGAAATGCTAACTTATTAGATTCCATATTAAAAACTTAGTTCAGAGCTTCAGGAAATGTACTAGTTAAATTAAATTGAATGAACTACTGTCTAACCCCATACACAAAGGTAAATTCAAGGTGGATCAAAGACCTGAATGTAAGTCACGAAAACATAAAACTCTTAGAAAAAAACATAGGCAATAATCTCTTGGACATAAACATGAGCGACTTCTTCATGAACATATCTCCCCGGGCAAGGGAAACAAAAGCAAAAATGAACAAGTGAGACTATATCAAGCTGAAAATCTTCTGTACAGCAAAGGACACCATCAGTAGAACAAAAAGACTTCCTACAGAATGGGAGAAAATATTCATAAATGATGTATCTGATAAGGGGTTGACATCCAAAATATATAAAGAACTCATGCACCTTAACAAACAAAAAGCAAATAATCAAATTAAGAAATGGGCAGAGGACATGAATAGACACTTCTCTAAAGAAGAAATTCAGATGGCCAACAGGCACATGAAAAGATGCTCCACATCGCTAATCATCAGAGAAATGCAGATTAAAACCACAATGAGATATCACCTCACACCAGTGAGGATGGCCAACATCCAAAACACAAACAACAACAAATGTTGGCAAGGATGTGGAAAAAAGGGAACCCTCCTACACTGCTGGTGGGACTGCAAATTAGTACTGCCATTGTGGAAAGCAGTATGGAGGTTCCTCAAAAAACTCAAATAGAAATACCATTTGACCCAGGAATCCCACTCCTAGGAATTTACCACAAGAATGCAGCAGCCCAGTTTGAAAAAGACAGATGCACCCCTATGTTTATTGCAGCACTATTTACAATAGCCAAGAAATGGAAGCAGCCTAAGTGTCCATCAGTAGATGAATGGATAAAGAAGAGGTGGTACATATACACAATGGAATATTGTTCAGCCATAAGAAGAAAACAAATCCTACCATTTGCAACAACATGGATGGAGCTAGAGGGTATTATGCTCAGTGAAATAAGCCAAGCCGAAAAAGACAAGTACCAAATGATTTCACTCATATGTGGAGTATAAGAACTGAGAAAAAAACTGAAAGAACAAAACAGCAGCAGACTCACAGAACCCAAGAACAGACTAAGAGTTAACAAAGGGAAAGGGACTGGGGAGGACGGGTGGGAAGGGAGGGACAAGGGGGGAAAAGGGGCATTACGATTAGCAGATGTAATGTTAGGGGGCACAGGGAGGGCTGTACAACTCAAAGAAGACAAGTAGTGACTCTATAGCATCTCACTATGCTGATGGACAGTGACTGTAATGGGGTTGGTGGGGGGGACCTGATGAAGGGGGTAGTGTAATCACCATAATATTGCTCATTTAACTCTAGATTAATGATATCAAAATAAACTTAAAAAAATAAATTAATTAATTAATTAAATTGAATGAGCCATGTAAATGAACTGAAAATCCTATTAAAGACCATAAATAAAATATTACAGAGTTGCAGTTTGTCGATTTGAATGGGAGTCAGAAATTGGAGTCCAAAAAGAATAATGATTTGATGTAGTCTTATTTGTATTTAAAGATATAAAATAGAAGACCATAATTTTAGCTGAGTTTATGTATGTGATACTGAATTTGTATGCATTTTGACAACTGAAGAAGCATAAATCAATCAGTCAAACAAATGAAATTTGGGAAAGAGTTAGTCAACACATAGTACGTTTTATCTTTGGTAGTGCCCAGGAAATCTTTAGGCTAAAAGACTATGAAAAGTAATGAGTGAGGAGTAAAATTTAACAATTATAATAAAGTAGAAAGCAAAAGAGCTGTGATACTTGATATTTATCCTTAATTAGTTTATCTGCTCTGGAACTTTTACCCTCAATCCTAAGGATAACTGGTATAGTTTCAAGGTAGTTATGTCCTTTAGCATAAACTCGTGAAAGGCATTTACAGTCACAGGTCAATGCATATTCTATCACTTTTAGCATTTTAACAGAGGGAAATAATCATTAACCTCTCTATAATTGCTAATTTGACTAAGTTGACTTGGTAGTAATCAGCTCTAAGCATGCAGTTCAGTCAGATTAGATGATAATGCATTCCCAAAATGTGAACATTATACAAGGTCCCATCCTTGACCTTTCATCTTTTCATTTTAAATATACACCCCCGTGTGACCCGTGGCTACCTTAATCATCTATATGCTGATGACTCACAGATCAGGAACTTCAGTTTGGATGCTTCTCCAATATCTAGTTCATACAAACCAACTTCATATGAATGTCTGACAGATACTTCAAACTCAACTGGTCCAAAACAAAACTGATATTCTTTGACACGGGATGGAGGTGGGGTGGGAGTGGGTGTCAACTTTATTGAGCTATAAACTTAAACACAATAAAATATGTCAATTTTATATGTATAATTTAATGAGCTTTGAAAAGTGTATACAATGAGGATATAGACCATTCCTATCACACCAAAATGTTCACTCCTGTCTCTTGCAGTTAATGCTCTGTTTCTGCCCCTTACCACTTGGTAACTGCCTATCTGCTTATTGTCACTAAAGTTTTGCCTTTTCCAGAATTTCATATGAAAGTAATTATACAGTATGTAGACTTGCAGTTAACCCAATGCTTTTGAAATTCAGTCATCAGTATCCACAGTCTATTCCTTTATATTACAAAGCAGTATTTCAATGCATGGATGTGCCACAATTTCTTTATTCATTCTCCCATTGATGGGCATTTGAATTCCTTCCCAAATTCTGACTACTATGAATATAGTGGCTAGGAACATCCACATTCAAGTCTTCATTTATCTTGGCTAAACATCCAGTAGTGGAATTGCTGGGTCATATGATAAGCCTACGTTTAACTTGGTAAGAAATTGTCCATCTGCTTTACAAGTGTCTATGGCTTTTGCATTCTGAACAGCAATTCATGAGAGTTCCTGTGGTTGGACATCGTTGACAACACTTGGTATGGTCAGATTATTTCATTTTAGACATTCTAGTGGGTGAGTTTTGGAATCATATTGGGGTTTAATTGTTTATTTTCCAACCATATATTTTCTACAATAAAGTATCTTTTCAAATATTTTTCCCAACTCTTACTGTGTTATTTATCTTCTCATTATTCAATTCCATGTTCTTAGTGTAGAGGCATACTTCAGAGATACTGCTCAAGTTTGGTTCCAGACCACAACAAAAAGCAAATATCACAAGAAAGTGAGTAAAATTAATTTTTTAGTTTCCCTGCACCTATACAGTTATGTTTACACTATATGACAGTCTATTAAGAGTACAATAGCATTATGTCTAAAAAAATAATGTGCATACCTTAATCAAGAAATACTTTATTGCTAAAAGATGCTAACTATCATCTGAGCTTTCAGAGAGTCATAATCTTTTGCTGGTGGAGGGTCTTGCCTCGATGTGGATGGCCGTTGGCTGACCGATCAGGATGGTGACTGCTGAAGGTTGGGGTGGCGGTGCCAATTTCTTTAAACATTGACAATGAAGTCTGCCACATCAATTGACTACCTTTTATGAAAAATTTCTCTGTCACATGTGATACTGTATGAAGCATTTTACCCACAGTAGAACGCCTTTCAAAATTGGAATCAACCCTCTCAAACCCTGCTGCTGCTTTGTCAAATAAGGTTACGTGATATTTTAAATCCTTTGTTGTTGCGACAGTCTTCACAGCATCTTCCCCATGAGTAGATTCCATCTCAAGAAACCACTTTTTTTGCTCTTCCACAAGAAGAAACTCCTCACCTTTGCAAATTTTATTATGATATTTTAGCCATTCAGTCACATCTTCAGGCTTCAGTTCTAATTCTAGTTCTCTTGCTATTCCTACCACCTCTGAAGTTACTTCCTCCACTGAAGTCTTGAACCCCTCAAAGTCATCCATGAGAATTGAAATCAAATTCTTCCAAACTCCTGTTAATCTTGATATTTTGGCCTCTTCCTATGAATCATGAATGTTCTTAATGGCATCTAGAATGGTGAGTCTTTTCCAGAAGGTTTTTAACTTACTTTTCCCAGATCCATCAGAGGAATCGTTATCTATGGCAGGTATAGTTTCACAAAATGTATTCCTTAAATAAGAAGACTTGAAAGCCAAAATGACTCCTCAATCCATGGGCTTCAGAATGGATGTGTTAGCAAGCATGAAAATAACATTAATCTTATACATCTCTGTCAGAGCTCTTGGACAACCAGGTGCATTGTCAATGAGCAATTATATTTTGAAAGGGATTTTCTTTCTTAGCAGTAGATCTCAACAGTGGGCTTCTAATCCTCTGTGATCCATGTTGTATGCAGATGAACAGTCATCCAGGCTTTGTTGTCCCATTTCTAGAGGACAGGCAGAGTAGATTTAGCATAATTCTTAAGGGCCCTAGGATTTTCTGAATGGTAAGTGGGAATTATCTTCAATTTAAAGTCACCATCTACATTAGCCCCTAACAAGAAAGTCAGCCTGTCCTTTGAAGCTTTAAAGCCAGGCATGGACTTCTCTTCCCAAGCTATGAAAGTCCTAGATGGCATCTTTTACCCAAAAAAGGATGTTTCATCTACATTGGAACTCTTGTTTAGTGTAGCCTTCATCAGTCTCAGCTGGATCTTCTGGATCACTTGCTGCAGCTTCTCCATCAGCACTTGCTGCTTCCCCTGCACTTTATGTCATTGAAATGACTTCCTTTCCTTAATCCTTGTGAACCAACCTCTGCTAGAATTGGACACAGAAACTTGATGATCTAGCAATGTCTACATATGCAACACTGATAGGATGGAAGAAATGGGAATCTACATAATAACTGTACAGATTGAAGCAGTATCTGTTGAGTGGCAGAGATTTCCTAATAGAGGACTGATTATATTTCCTCCTAAGGTTCAGTTATACTAATTTGTTCTGTAGTGAATAATAGTCCATATACTTAATACTACTTATTATTTTAAAATCCAAATAAACCTATAAACCATATATAAAAGAAGATTATAATTACAAATAAGACTATAGATCTTATCAATTCTGATGTAAGAGCAATGGTATAGCTGGCAGCAGTTGGGGCATATGATGCAGGGGAAAACTTCAGGAGTCAACTCACATAGACAGTTATTGAGAGGTATCTGGAGCTGTTGGGAGAAGTTTCAATAAATGGTTGAAAGCAATAGTGATAACCAACAAATGGGCTTAAACTATTGTGCATTATATATTTTTAAGTGGGATGAGGGTAAATGGAAGTTGTGTAAGTCATCTAAGTTCTTTCACAATCAGTACTCTGTATTATCTAAGTTCCATAAATTAAAAAATGACATTATAGGCATATTATTTACAGTGGTAGTAGTTACCAGGTGGACTAAAGCCTGAAATGATTTGTTAACTTCTTCAGCAGTTTTGAAGCTGAACATCTTCAGGAAATCAATGGATATTGTAAATGAAAGAAGCCACCAGTGTGGAAAAACCATGACAAATGGACTATGGCTGCTGTCTGAACTGCAAGCCCTTGTTGCCAACCAGGAAGCAGGCCTAGCATTGTCAGACATTCTAACTGTGCAAGAGAACACATATATAAAGATTTTTGCATGGTTTTCAGATTTTGTGTATCAGGGATGAATTTTAAGACATGCTTTGAGAATCAACATTATATGAACCAAACAAAATGTGACTCTGGGCCGCAGCTTGCTTATACACCACTAGTTTGCCATTCTGTTAACATAAATGGTCTTATTCTACAAACAAGGCTTGGAAGTATGGTTCCCCATTTACTCAGGAATTGGAACATGCTGCAGTTACAAATATGGTAATTTTAATATAACTAGACTGGAAAGGATACATACCATATGCTAATCAGACAAGGAGTTAACTTTTCACTTATCTATCTTTACTTCAATTTTCTGATATTACAGTGGATAATAATAGCTGATTGGTTATCTCTTGGACTTTCTAAAAAGCCTAAGTAATAGAACAAATATGTAGATTTGTTTTAAATTTGCAAGAGCTATACAAATGCATCACTGTGTCATTGATAAAACTACCTCCCCTTGGCCTCCAAGAAAAGAATCTAAACTCTTAGGAAGATGTGATGCTTAATTTTATGTGTTAACTTCACTAGGCTAAGGGATGTCCAGATAGCTAGTAAAACATTATTTCTGGATATGTCTGTAAGGGTATTTTCAGAAGAAATTAGAATTTGGATTGGTACCATGTGCACAGATCCCCCTCACATATATGGCCAATGTGGGTGAGCACCATCCAACCCACTGGTAAAGAGCAGTGGAAACATCACACTTTGTCCTGGGAAGAATGCACTAGTAGAGGAAATGCATTGTCTGTGATTTCTGACATCCAGTGGTGTGCAGCAGAAAGCCCTAATCTGGGCCTCAGAGAGGCATTCTTCACATTCCAACTCTGTCACCCATCATCTATGTGACCTCTCTCAGGCCACTTCTCACTCTGAGCTTGACTTCCTTACCTCTAAAGTTAGATTAGATGGTTTACTTCTAAAATTCTATAACTGACTCTTACATGTAACTTTATTAAAATGGACCAAGCTTCAACATTCATTCATGAGAAAACTCTCAACAAAATGGGTAAAGAGGGCAAGTACCTCAACATAAAGGCCACATATCACAAACCCACAGCCAACATCATACTTAACAGCAAGAAGCTTAAAGCTTTTCCTTTAAGATCAAGAACAAAACAAGGATTCCCACTCTCTCCACTTTCATTCAACATAGTACTGGAGGTCCTAGCCATGGCAATTGGACAATACAAAGATAGAAAAGGCATCCAGATTGGTAAGGAACAAGTTAAACTGTCATTGTTTGCAGATTACCAGATATTGTTCATAAAAAATCCTAAAGAAGCCACTCCAAAACTACTAGAACTAATAGCTGAATTTGGCAAAGTTGCAGGATACAAAATCAGTGCACAGAAATCTGTTGCATTCCTATATACTAATGATGAACTAGCAGAAAGAAAAAAACAGGAAAACAATTCCATTCACAATTGCATCAAAAAGAATAAAATACCTAAGAATAAACCTAACCAAGGAGGTAAAAGACCTGAAAACTACAAGACACCCATGAGAGAAATTAAAGAATTATTTCCACCAATAAATGGAAATACATCTGTGCTCATGGATAGGAAGAATTAATATTGTCAAAATGGCCATCCTGCCTAAAGTAATCTACAGATTCAGTGAAATCCCTATCAAAATACCAATGGCATTCCTCAACAAACTAGAGCAAATAGTTCTAAAATTCATATGGAACCACAAAAGACCCCAAATACCAAAGCAATCTTGAGAAGGAAGAATAAAGCTGGGGGGATTATGCTCCCCAACTTCAAGCTCTATTACAAAGCCACAGTAATCAAGACAATTTGGTACTGGCACAAAAAAAGACCCATAGATCAATGGAACAGAATAGAGAGCCCAGATATAAACCCATACATATATGGCCAATTAATATATAATAAAGGAGCCATGGATATACAATGGGCAATGACAGCCTCTTCAACAACTGGTGTTGGCAAAACTGGACAGCTACTGTAAGAGAATGAAACTGGATTATTGTCTAACTCCATACACAAAAGTAAAATCAGAATGGATCAAAGACCTGAATGTAAGTCATGAAACCATAAAACTCTTTGAAGAAAACATAGGCAAAAATATTTTGAATATAAACATGAACAACTTTTTTCTGAAAACAGCTCGGGCAAAGGAAACAAAAGCAAAAATGAACAATTGGGACTACATCAAACTAAAAAGCTTCTATACAGCGAAGGACACCATCAGTAGAACAAAAAGGCATCCTATAGTATGGGAGAATATACTCATAAATGACATATCTGACAAGGGGTTGTCAACATCCAAAATATATAAAAAAACTCACCAGCCTCAACACCCAAAAAGTAGATAACCTGATTAAAAAATGGGGGGAGGATATGAACAGACACTCTCCAAAGAAGAAATTCAAATGGCCAACAGGTACATGAAAAGATGCTCCACATCGCTAATTATCAGAGAAATGCAAATTAAAACCACAATGAGATATCATCTCACACCAGTTAGGATGGCCAACATCCAAAAGTCAAGGAACAACAAATGCTGGTGAGGAATGTAAATCAGTTCAGCCATCTTGGAAAGCAATATGGATGTTCCTCAAAAAACTAAAAATAGAAATACCATTTGACCCAGGGATTCCACTCCTAGGAATTTGCCCAAAGGAAACAAGATCTCCTATTCAAAAAAACATACGCACCCCTATGTTTATCGCAGCACTATTTACAATAACCAAGATATGGAAGTAACCTAAGTGTCCATCAGTAGATGAGTGTATAAAGAAGATGTGGTACGTATACGCAATGGAATATTATTCAGCCATAAGAAGAAAATAAATCCTACCATTTGCAACAACATGGATGGAGCTAGAGGGTATTATGCTCAGTGAAATAAGCCAGGCAGAGAAAGACAGTACCAAATGATTTCACTCATCTGTGGAGTATAATAATGAGGCAAAACTGAAGGAACAAAACAACAGCAGATTCACAGACTTGGAGAAGGAACTGGCGGTTACCAAAGGGAAGAAGTAGGGAGGGTTAGGGGAGGGAGGGAGAAGGGGAATTGAGGGGTATTATGATTGGCACACATGGTGTGTGGGGTCGTGGGGAAGACAGTATAGCACAGAGAAGACAAGTAGAAACTCTGTGGCATCTTACTACACTGATGGACAGTGACTAAATGGGGTTTGGGTGGGGACTTGATAATATGGGTGAATGTAGTAACCACGTTTTTCATGTGAAACCTTCATAAGAGTGTATATCAGTGATACTTAATAATAATAATAAAATAAAACAAAATAAAATAAAAAGAACCAAGCTGAACAGAACGGTGGCATGGATTTAAAAAAAAGAGAAAGAGAAAGAAGAAAAGGCAAAAAGAACTTTCACTGTGTTTTCAACTGAAGTTGGTCTGAGTCATGGGTACAAGTAAATAAAATTTAAGTAAATTATCCTGCTGTTCATATTCTTTCAGATTCAAAGATCACCTACAAGGTCCAATACATATTTACATGACAAAAATACAGTTTATTGCCCAGATATTTTTACATCGGTAAATGACATTTTTCCTTCTTCAAAGAATATAGGCATCAAAAATTACGTTGACCTAATTTCAAAACTATATTCTGAGAAGGTTTAGGCTGCAAAGGGGGTGGGGTGGAGCAGGAAAGTAGGTAACACTGGAATGGCAACAGAAAGACCAGATGTAGTAGGGAATCTGTCATCTTTATGTAACTTGACAGCCCTTGATGCCTCAGGTGCCAATCTAACCAAGTAGCCCTAGTATTAAGGAAGGGTAAGACTTTAAGTATTTAACATGTTCTGTAATCCTACCATCACTATCCAAAGCACATTCCAACACACTCTGTGTTGACCCTTCACATCATCGTACTTCCCTAGCCAAGAAAGGAAAGCTATGTTGTAAATTCTTAGACTCAATCTTGATTTCAAGAAGCAAGGTGGAAGATATTGCATTTGAGGTAGGATTTCTAAAAGAGGACATCTTAAAGGTTCTCATCCCAAGAAAAAAATTGTAACTCTTTATAAGGACTGATGTTAACTAGACTTATTATGGTGATCATTTCGCAGTATATTCAAAATTGAATTATTATGTTGTACATCTGAAACTAATTAATTTTATATGTCAATATACCTCAATAAGAAATAAATTAAGTGGAATTTTCAGTAAGAATGTTCAGAATACAACTCTATCCCCATCCCTCTCCAAGTTTCACTTGGAGTTGAGGCAAAGTTACTTTTTCCTCAAGAATAGAGTCAAATTGCGTAAAGCAGCCCATATCTTAAGATAACGTATGGATAGTATGCATGCCTCAAATTTTCTCTTCCCTACCAAGGAAGAATCAAGTGAAACAAAGGGGTAGTAAAGAGTGACATGAAATTACAAACTCTGTAGACACAGGGAGGACGAGTGGTGGAGGAAAGTGTGGAAGAGATGGGGTGGGTTTCAAGGGCTGCTCTGTTAGAGTCATCTTTAAGGAAGAACTGAATTTCCCAAATCACCTTTCCTCACTTTGTTGGAAATTCATACACCCTTCAGTCTACAATGGAATTGATCACTTGCTCAGCAATATGTTGAGAGCGGCCATCTTGGTCTTGAACAGCCCTAAATGTCTATAAGAGGAAAAAAATATTAGGTGTGACTTTCTTGTTAAGCTGCGAAGAACGCACCAGGGCTTTTAAAAATGTCATTGCCCAGCTTTCTACTTACCCCCAAAACTCTTTAATGCAGTGAAGAAGGAACACTCTGTGTCACATTTATCATACTTTACTCAACCACAGTGAGGTCGAAAACACCTGAAAAGAAATGGCGGGTCCCAGTTGAGCATTCCAGCAACTTAAGGATAATTGAGAAGGCAAAGGAACCACAGAAAGTTGAAAGGCAAACATTCATTTTGTTCTTCCACTGGGTCTAATAAACTTCAGTAGTTTTGATAAACAGTATTTTTTATATGTTAATCTGGATGACATTTACATATGGCCCTGGCATCACATAAAATTTAACTAAAATATCTTTATCAGGCACAATCTGTACATTTAAAATCAAACAAAAATAGAAATCATTGCCACTGCATGCTTGTGTGCCTTCAGATACACATGAAAGCATGAGCTGGATGAAAGGTATTAGTTATAGGAACATTGAAATATAATTTTATTAACAAAAAGAAAAGTGATATGTGAATATATCATATTGGAAATTGTAAGAGTAAATATTTTACTACACACCGAACACATCAGGCCTTTTATTAAGCTGTATTTAACCTCATCCTCTTATGTTGTTATTTTTCAGGCCCAGCAAATCTTGGGAATCCTATTTGATGTAATGGCCTATAACATTTGACCACACTTACAGCACAAGTGTAAAATCAATTTTCTGTTCTCCCATTTATCTCTGTACTGATGTTAGTTGGCTCTCTAATGGAATGACTCTTCTGGAGAGGTAGTTATTTTACTTCAGAGTGGCATTTCAGAAGCCTTAAATGGGCTGAAGAGATGGCATGTGACCTTTAGGAATATTTTAGTTCTACATTTCTTTGAAAAAGAACTGTTTAACCCTGTGTATGTTATTACATTGCTGATGCCTCTTTTGTTCCTCTTTGTATTCACTATACTGCAAGAAAGTTTGGTTTTCTTTGTCAGAACAATGTTGGGAATTTCAGCACCTGTGCAGTTTGATACTTAAGTCATTATTGAAAGGATCATCTCACAATTAGACAATGTGTATTATGATCCAGTCTTCTGAGCATAGTATCCTTAAACACAATATCATGCCCTTAATCTTGCTTATGGTAACTTTTAAGTTGACACACAGAAATACCAAATAATCTACATTAAAAGGAAACAATTTTTTAAATGCCTTATTGTAGCTAATCTACTTCTTTTGAAGGCATGTTCACTAACCATCTTACTATAAAAAACAGGATTTTTAATTTTAACTACACTTAAAATTTTTCATGTATTTTTACTTTACCTTATTCACATGTTCTTTCTTAAGCAAATAGCCATTTAATTATATTTGCAATAGATGTTATAAAATCCCAAGGCATAGTACCTTACTCTAATTTACTTAACTAATCTTAGAAATATTGAGATATTAAATATTAATTTTAGCATTTTTTCAGTATATTTTCTCCCATAATTATACTTTATCTCTTTTTAATAAATCACCATATAAATTTTTAGAAATTATCTTCTGGTAGTCTCTGAAAATTTTATCTTTAGTACACATAACTATACTTCCTTAATCCTACTTCACTGCACCAAAAGATGACTTTGAAAAAAAAACAAACCACCTCATATGAAGGGAAAGGGTCTTAGTATTAAACTTCAGGATTCAACAACATATATTTTACTATGCTCATTATGAATTACAATTATTTTCCTCCTTTTTCAAAGTGTAAATAATTCATAATGACAAACAGCATAGGAAAGGTTTTTGATAATAGAAAAATAAATATACGTATTGAATCTTCCTTTTGTGCCCTTCTAGGAAGCTTTCATATGCACTTCTGTCATAAAGTCACCAAAAATGGCCACATGCGTATCTACAAAGCATACACCCAGTATTTTTAATACCCTTGTGTATAATCTATAAATATGTGTTGATCACAGATCTACCTTCCTAATTAGAAGGAAAAGGTAAATCCTGTCTTTTGGGAATTATGTAGACTAAGTATATCATGGTCTGTACCCTCTGTTCTCATCACCTCCTCACTTCCAGTTGAGGCATTTCATACAGGTAAAAGGTTTTTACCAAAAGCCTTAAGAGGAAAAGAAATCTACTCTGGATGATGAGATGGAGGAAGATTATTTACTTGGTGACAGGTAGATAAACTTGTAGTCCTGAACTTCTGCTTTCCCCTTACTTACTTCTGACATGCTTTCCCCTTACTTACTTACTTATTTACAACTACCTTAAAACTTGGAGAATATTGTTTTTAGTGAGAGAAGCCACCAAGTCTTTACAAGTGGTGACCAGGATCAACCCAGGCCTAGCCATTAGTGGGAGATCATTCCAATGGTGGCAGTCATAGTCAACATTAGTGCCTCAAGGCTGGTAAATCCTAGGAACCCTGATTGGGACTTTGGGCTTACTAGTAACATATGAAATAATACTTTTATTGCAGCACATTCAACATCAAGGATACATGTGTTGAGAAGAAGAGATGTGCTTTACTGAGATAACCTGTAATTCTTTTTTCTTCTGTTTTGCTTTTTTATGTGCATTGGGAGATTTATTTTAGTTTTTCCAGCAGATGACAGTTATACTTTGCTTCTATCTCCACCTTAGTTCTGGTTTTGAAAGCACAGCAGGTTCCCTCATCCCCATCTCCCATCTGGGTGACCTGGGGTAATCTTTCACATGGTGCTTAAATGAGAGATTACTATTTACAATACAGCTTTTAGCTAAACTAAGTAAGTGGTTTGAAAAACACCTTTACAGGTATCTTGAATTCTCTTCCTCCCCTCAATCTGGATTAGGCTCAATTTATCAGAGTTTGTACTGAATTCTGAAGTTGATAGTTGCTTTTGCTTAATGATTTGAATAGCAAAACATGGAACTCACCTCAAGTAGATAAGCTTTAATTTGACTAAGTTTATATATAAATTAATGCTATACAAAACAGATTGGAAAGCACTTGAAAAATCTCTTTTATGAAATAGGGCTTTGAGTTTTCCAGGATTTTCTCTAATCTTGGGAATACTGGGTGTCAGAAATTTAAAGCGTTTCTAAATTTTTTTTTATGTCAGATCAGCAAACAGAATAGTGCTCATAATTATTATATTTACTTTGGTAAATATTATACTTACTAAAAACCATCAGCATATTCATTCATGAGGGGACTAAAGTAATGTTAAAATAGGATCATTAAATATTAAATATAAAGATTTTAGAACATTTCATGGCCAACAGCAAATATTTATATTAACTGTTGTTAGAATATTATTAGGATTTAAAACAGATTTTAAAATAGCACATTTTACTTTAATATTGCTAATTAACCCAAGTGTCTATAAAGTTTTCCATCATTGCAGCTGGGATTCACATAGCTAAAAATGGTTGAGCAGATGATTGGTTCCATCATTCTGATAGTCTCATTAGAAATGAGGGCAGGGACATTGACCATTGCATTGAATACTTTATTCCCAACTCCCAGAAGAGTACCTCACATAGAGCAAATGCTCTATAAACAGCCATTAAACATAAATAAGCATGCAATCTGACATGACCAACTTAAGCTATACTGCCTTATTGATAATAAAGACAAAAATTATTAGATGAATTAGGTTGTCTTTGATTCAGATAGGATAATTATGACCTCCTTTGACTATCCCATATATTTTCTTTATGCAAGCTTCATTATAAAAGACTTCAAATGGATTAAAGAACTGTTTTCAATTATAGAAAGTGCATGTGGAATAAAAATAAACCCTGTAAAGATGAAGACCTTCTTAGAATTATTTTATATAATTTCTACCCAAAGCAATCCTCAAAGACATACAAATAGTTCCTATTAACAATTTACATCACATACTTTCTTTTTGGTGCAATGCATTTAAATATAAAAGCATTATAGATATTGTCTGACTTTTCTTTCTTTTTCAGTATCCTAAAATATGTGAAAATATCATTTGGTCGAAGTTGTATTTCCAATCTCGTTTTTGTTCCTTATATAACACAGCCATCATGAAGCAAATAAGTCCTGTACAGAAAATTGAAAAATGCTTATCAGTTTAACCAAAGCACAAGCCTTGATCTACAAAGTCAGAGACACATTTCTTTTCATTATAAAACAGAGAAAGGCAAGCCTTTACATCACGGGGAAGTTGAGACCCCACTCACGTAGCTGCTTGGAATCTAAGGAGCCCGGTGACAGAGCGATTCTCCCAGCTACACTGGGCTTTGGGTCATCATGCTAAACTTGCTTATTGTATCAGCAAGACCTCCCCACTTCTTGTTTGCTTTTTTTCTTTCCTTTTACTGAATGGATTCAAATGAATCAGAATGTACTTATTGGATACCACATTTGAACTTCTTAGGAATCAAAGCAATGGTTCAACATTTGACTATTTATATTTTGATACAAAAGTATGAAACTTTAAGCCAAGTCAGATTTTGAATGTGATAGAGTACACTTTTGTGAGATGAGTAATCTTACAAAATGTGCTTGGTGTTTTCTATTTAATGGGCCTAAAGAACTTTTCTCATACTGCACATAAAGACATAGATAATATTCCAAATATTCTTTATGTCTATTTGTCATAAACCTTACAAAATACTTTCTAATAGAACTTTCTAAAACATGAAAAGATTCCTGTATTTGGAATGTCTCCATACAGAACACACATACACAAATTGTTTGAGGGCAAATCAGATTGAAAAAGCAAAAGCAATTCCATAAAATTTCCCTATATTCCCTTAATTCCTAAGGTGGAAAAGCAGTTTTTGTAAACTTTGGAGGTAAAATGGATAGGAAAAAAATAGTTGCACTGCATTATTCTTTGGCATATAAATCAAGAATTCAAAAGTAACTAGATACATAGTAATACTTCAATGGTATATTCAGCACAAAATTTGTTTAGCAAACGTAGTTTTATTGTTGAGTTTTTCAATTTTGCTGGGTAGTTAATGAGATTCTCTGAAGGGATTTCTTGTACAAGGTTAAAAACATAAACTTGCCCCTCCAGTTTCCTACATTAGAAGAATACTTCACATAAGTTTTGGAAAAGAAAGCTTTTACAGTATGGTCTTTTGATGGATCAAAGGATGGATAGATTTCTTTTCTTAAAAAAAACTACTATAATCATAGTTGCACTTTTAACCTGTGCACCTACATTCTAACCTGCTGGCCTTTCTGTACATGTATTCCTAAAATGTGGATACGGATATAATTGATTTTTCAAGCCAACTATCTACTGAAGACTATAGAGTTTTTCAACTTTGGCACTGTTGCCATTTTGGAAGGGATGATTTTTTTGTGGGAGACTTCCCTGTGCATCATACACTGTTTATCAGCATACCAGTTCTCTACCCATAAGATACCAGTAGCACCAGCCCCCTCCAATTATGAAAACCAAAAATGTCTCTATAGACACTGCATAAAACGTCTATGGAATCATGGATTGACACAGGTGTCAGAAGGCTGTCCATAACCCTGATTGGTATGTAACACCGGATGGAGTTGGAGTATGATGTTGTTAGATGAATAATTAGTTCCAATACATCTGCAAATAACTCTGATTTGTTTTATAAGTTTTCTCTTAAATATGTCAATGTATTTGTTTTAATTGTGTTCATATGTCCTTATGATGAAAGATACATTAAAATACAATTTATCAATTAATAAATGGTCATGCATTGTCAAGGATATAACAAAACACACAAGGAAAAGACACTCCCTTTAATAAAAGAGAGCACATTGGTTTTTCAATCTGACTTGCATACATGGTATTGGCAGTATGTATGATTCTGAATTTTTTAAACTTCTGTATTGTGGTGTGTCCCATTTCTAAATAACAACTAGAACTCAGTCTTGTGTTATAGCCTAATGGAAATCTTTAAGAAATCAGCAGAGTCATTTCCTTAAAAACATCCCTAGGGATGAAGAGTTAGAAGAGTTAATGTACTCAATGCTTCATTATTTCCCAACCTCCTTCAACAAAAAGGAAATCAGTTATGGGTGTACTGTATATATTCAACACAGCATAATAAAAAAATGTACGTTGTACATATAATACATAATTGAATAAAGTAATTTTGTTTCTAAATGAGCAAACAGAGGTATCTGTCAATCAGTTTAAATGCACTGTATTTTACACAACCCTAGTGAAGACTAAAGCATAAGTTATAACTTGTATAATTTTACTTGCTCTCCAGTGAGAACCTTCTGGGAACTGCTGCCATCTGTTGGTCATAGACTATAACACATAAGATCACCACTCAGCTGCTAGAGATTCTGTATACATGTTAGGAATTTTACTGTGGTCATTTGCACTTATCCATATTTATGAATATAATTTTTATCACTCTTAGTCTAATCACACTTTATTAAAATAGGATGTATATTAGTGCATGGTTGTCATATGATTTAATTTGTAAAAGGTTGCTCCAAAAATGATTAAAATTCTGAAACAGTCACAACTTGCTTGTGATTAGCAGATTCAAAAAAACAAGTAAGAAGTGGTGTAGTGGGTCCAGATTATTTCTGTAATAGTCCTTTGGTATTCAAGGATGATTTCTACAAAGCTGACATTAACCTGCACAACAATTATAATACTGTTTCAATGTAGGTATAGGAAATGGTCAAACTAACAACTTGGCTGTGGAATGAAATATAAGGGTGTAAACAGATTAGACACCAAAGCAAACTTTATCTCTAAACAAGACTGCAGATGCATATGCTGCCATAGGAAAAGAGCCTTCATATGCAAATAACAGAATAAACATTTTAGTGGGTTACTACAAAACTGACAAGATGCCTGAATAGGACCATTTATAAGAGGAGCACAATGAAAGGTGCTTAATGTCAAACATCCTTTGGATCTGTTTCCACTGCAGAACTAAAATATATATGATAAATTTGCTGAGGTTTAAGGAAGCTCAACTGCTAAATGATATCAACCATTAAAACAATGCTGCTTTAAAGTTATACAATTATTTATCCAATAACTATTTTTAAGCAAGTACTATATGTGTTATGTAGGTGCTCGGTTAGGTACCAGAGTCTTTATTAAGACATCAAATACAAAAAGGGCATTTCTCTTGTTGAAAAACATGCTTATCCAAATGCTACTCCATTTTCATTACTGATGCTTTTGATGAAACCACTTTGCTTTTTCCATAGAATAAATAGTACTTGGAAGAATTCTGAAATCACTGGACCTCACTGTGAATTAGGGCTGAAGAAAGGACTGGAAAAGAGTTTCAAAGATTAACATTGTCCAGAATGGCAGAGTGGTGAGTGGTGAAAAAAAAAATCATGACAAACCCAGCTCTTAATAATAACTTAAACACATACAAGCTAAGTAACCTTGTTCAAACCTCTTAAGTTTTAGAGGACTGTTTTCTCTTCATTCAATATCAAGAGGGAGACTAGTTTCAGTGACATTTAAGTTCCTTTTCAACCATAATATTCCACTATTCTAAACAAGTCTCAAGAGTAACTTTGTATTAAAAAATTATTATCTTGTCATACGCTTAATAAATCTAACACCTTCCCTTTAATGCCATTGTCAGGTATAGTCTATGTAGAACTAATGATTCTTTATATCTGCATGGCTCTGTCATTTTGAAAGGCATTAGCTCCAGGTTATATGCATACATTTATTTTCTTCTAGCCAGTATAACAATACTTAGTGTCACTTAGTATCACTTACTAGGAAAACGAAGATGGATAACAGATAACTCTTGCCTTCAAGTATGTAACAATCTAGTGTACAGGTCAAAGAAACAGATCATAATACAGGGCAATACTAGGAGTGTTCACAAGAAATAAACATAAGAACTGCTCAGTACAGTCTTCTGGTAGGTGAGGAAGAGATCAGAGAAGACTTCCTAAAGGAAGGAACTACCCAACATGAGTTTTGAAGGATGTGTTGAAAGATGAGGAGGCATATACACAGAAATAAATGATGTAGAAAAATCTTATGTCATCGGCAGCAATGAAAAGAATAAACACAAATAAAAACATAGTTAAGGACAGGAAAGAGAGGTTTTTTGAAAAAAATATGGCACAAAACAAACTATATGGTAATAATGTGCTTGGAGCTAAATAATACTATGGAACTAAATAAATATGGTTGAAAAGGTGATGACAGATACTGAAGATACCAACTGTATAACTGGTATTCCTTTAATAAGGAACCAAAATAGATAGAAGAGAAACAAATAAATATTCAAATGTATATATAACAGGAGCATTTGTTCTTAAAAAAAGATTTTAAATCTTCATATTAAAATCACGAAGGAAGAAGTTGATACACAATGATTAAGACATTATGACATACACTGTTAGAATAAAAGGACTTCAAGAACATTCACTATAAAGGGAGTAACCACAAGATGCCATATCTAATATCCCCATTTTCTAACAAGGAAGCATTATGTGTGATGGCCAGTACTATATTTGGGCTTCCTGTTCTAACCTAAACACCCTGAGAGAGTACCAGCTAAAGAAAAGCCTCTTTGATTGATCCAGGCTAGAAAGCAAAGGTAGGGCACATACCCTTATGACTCGGCAGGTCCCATAGGGATCTAAAGATCAGTGGCATATCAGGGTGTTGTATGTTGCGCCCAGCAAGTCCTAACAGGGGAACCACCATGGAGTTCTTGGAATCCATGGGTACACTCAGAATCCTCACCCCTGCCACTTCGCTCTTCTTCCTTCAACCAGCTTCTGTGGACTGATGGTTTTCTATGAAGAGTTCAGTGAATATAATAAAAAAATTTGAAGTGAGCTAACAAATGATTCCACATAATATGCTGACAGTAACAAAACTGAGCCATTAGGGCCATCGCAGACCCCTGCAGAAGTGGCACTAAATGAAAAAGGTAATCTTCTTAGAGGGCAGAACATAAAAGAACATTAAGTAGTGTATCGTAAGGTCTATTTTGCCTATAAGAAGATATGACCAGAAGTCAAGATTTACACAGATTTCAAGGGCTTATTATCTAACCAGCTGGTCAAGGACATTAGAGGAACAATGTAAGAGCCCCACTGAGAAAGACTTTTGGAAAAGCAAATATGGAGAGTGCCTTAGTCAGCCCAGGCTGCTGTAACAAAATAGCACAAACTGGATGGCTCAGACAACAGCCATTCCTCACAGTTCTTGAGGCTGGAAGTCCAAGATGAAGGTTCCAGATGATTCTGTTATTGGTGAGGGCCCCTCTTCGGTAGACCAGGGCACCATTGCTTATAGACATACACAGTTATATTCCTAAGTAGTGCCCATGCTGTTGGCACAGCTGATCTGAGCCATCCTAGTCCCAGGTAAGCACTGGGCCTCAAAGTATCCATTACTAGAACCTTGGGAAAATACTGCTTTTCCCTTATCTAAATGGCTAGTTCTATTTCCATAATGTCTCAGGCTGTAATCTGAACTTCTGGGGATTCTGGAACTTCACTTCTGCTATAAGCCACAGTGCAGAGAAAAAGAGAGAATAATGGAACTCATGGAATATAGCTGCCCCAGGATGGTTTCTAAAATATACCTACTCTTAGCCTGAAGACCTCAAACAAATTACTTCACTCTTTGATCCTCAGTTTCACTTCAGCTCCCTGTATGTGTCTGGTCACCTCCCATGAAAAACCAAGGTCAACAAAGGTTAATCAGTATGTCCATGAAAAAGTGATAAACATGTATGCACAGGAGCCCAGGTCTTTAAATAATCATGTCTTTCTCCATTGGTGACTAAACAATGAGGTACATGAGGTTGACTTTAGAAAGTAACCCTTAAGAGGTCAATGTCTCAAATGTAGATCTTCACAGAAGAGCTTGTTCAGGAACGGTCTGAGGCACTGGGACTTCAGCCAAAAACAAAACAAAACAAAAAACACCCTAAATCCAAGAATATCCAGGTCCTTAATCAGCTTACAGTCTAACCAACAACAGCCAAATTGGAAAACAAAGAGTAAATCAGTCATTTAACTCCTGAGAGTAAGAAATGCCATGAAGAAAATAAAGTGGAGAAATGCAATTAGAGAGTGACTTGGATGTGAGGCAATCTTAGCTAGGGTAGCTAGAAATGGAGACTCTGAGACAATGACAGTTCCACAGACACTGAAATTTTGAGGATCAGGTTTTTGAAAATATGAGGAAGGAGACTCTCAAGCAGAGGATCAGCACATGGCAAAGATTCCCTGATGGGCAGAGGCTTGGATTACAGCCATTGTGGCTGAGGCATAGTGGAGAAGGGGTGGTGTACAGAGCTGAGGTTGTAGAATGAAGAAGGCCAACTCCTGCAGAGTCGGGGAGGAAGGGCAAAGAGGGGTGAGAAAGAGGGGACTGTATTCCCTGTAATCGCAGTGAAGCTGTTGGAGCATTCATTTGAACCAGTATTAGGGTACAATGTGATTTAAGCTTATAAAGATCACTGGGGCCACTGAGGGGCAGAGATGAAAGCGGGGGATCAGGAAGACTAGTTAGACAACAGAGCTGATGGTGGGCTGAGATGGTGGGTTCAGATCCAAAATATTGGAGGCCGAGCCAGTAGTGCTTCGTGATGCAGAGTGATTTGGAAATGAAAGATACTTGCCTGAAGCACCCACATAAAAAAATAGTTCTAATACTTTTATCAACTTACGATGATTGAGATTGTATCTATGTCAAAGTAGTATCACATAAGGAGAAATATTTAAACACCACTGAGTGATCAATTTCAAGGCTTCAGAATGCTACTCTAATCACTTAACACCATGGGCATGAGTGTCAATTAAAGTCTTTTCCTTGTCTTTTGAAGTACACAATATTTTAGTTTATAACCTCCATAATACAATCTATTATAACACACCACTGATGCTGAGAAATAATTTCTATGGAAATATTATAAAATGACACACTAGATATAACAATTATTTTTTATGCTAATGTTTATAAGTGTTTCTTCTTAGGATTATATTTTTATTTTTGCTTTATTTGTTTATTCGTCCAGTTAAACATTTGTTTACTGAGAACCTCCAATGTGGCAGGGAAGGTACTAGACCTAAGGATGAATATGGTATCAGGTGGGCACAAGTAGATAAAAGATATTGTCCCTATATCAAGAAGTTTATACTTTAGTGGAGGAAAGGCACATACACACATACACGCATGCGTGAATTGTCATTATGAAGCCCTTATAGATTTAACTTTTACAACAACTTTCAAAAGCTGCGTGCCAAACAATTTCTAGTATTAGTACAAAACAAAAAAAATGGAAAAGTGCAAACTGTTAGGCTTCTGAATCATGAAATTTTTAGAAATCCATATTAAACTGCCAGTTTATATCACAGACAGGCCATTTTATACATACATATAGCCTATTAACGGTTTTAAAACAAATTATTTAATTAACTAAATCCTATTAGAAACCCTTTTGGTGATTTGCTTTTAGGATCATAAATCATTCCTTATATGCTAAGCCAACTAAGAGATGGAAAACATTCATAACTAAAAGCAAAGTTTAAATGCTTTTAGATGAAATATATTTTTCATTTTCAAAATATATTCCTTGACACTTAAAAAATGCAAACGTCAAAAATGATCAGATTTTTGCTGATTTTATGATCTTTCAAAAATAAGCTCCTTTAATTCTAATGGAAAGAATCTGGCAGATAAACAAATGCAAATGTTAAAACAACTATTAAAAGCAAAAGGCATCCTTGTCTTTGGCTGACTTTAATTTCTGAGTACTACCTGCTGTACTGTGCAGTGCCTTAAACATGAAAGCCCAGCAGAGAAAAAGGAGGCTTCAAAGTTCTTAACTCAATTTTTTTCTAAAAAAAGTTAAATATTAGAAGAAAAAGAAATGGAAATTAAAGCAGTTTCATGCCCCCTTGGTGAAAAAATTGAAGCAATAGGGGAGTGTTAGAGAAACAGCTTTACGTATTCATCCACTGCTTATTATAGTTTCCTTATAATATTTCAATATTTAAAATTTGAGTTTAAAGTGAGTCAGGAGGATAAAAGTTTTTATGAGTATTAATGCTTCACCCAGGAGGTACTTCAGATAGAGTGCATATTTTGCACTTTCAGTCCTAGTCACTCCAAAAGGCAGCATCATTTTCTAATACCAAGGACATGAGTACGTGTCCAAGTACATTTCCGGGGTGGGGGGGGAATGTCTCCCAGGACCTTGATAGCACAAGTGCAGACAAAATAAATAAATCTGTCAGTGTGAATAAATTACCCACCAAACCTGTTCTTGGGGTTGGCTTTTATACTCTCACTCAGGCCCTTTGATACTCTGGGATTACTCACCACGGACAGCGAGAAGAGGCAGGGTGTAGCGGAACAGTGCAGGCACGGACCGAGCGCACATCCTCAGATCCTCAGACCAGGGTCTGCACATAAATGTTTCACCTGGGGTCTGCTGCCCAGGGCTCTCATCCTCCCTTCCTGTGACAGCCTGCTCCTCACATTCTCCCAGAGGCCACTATTTGTTGAGAAAGTCCTGACAAATGTCCATCTGAAATATCATAGGGCTGCTGAAAGCTCAGTTAATTTCACTTAAAACAGCAACAATATCTGTATTTCATTCAATCCAATTTGATGCATGAGTCAGCATAAAATCTATCAAAAAGCTTGTGGGGCTTTTCCAGTAACATTTCACTAGATCCCATTCACACAGGATGCTTACATTAAAAGCTGGCACTTGTATGCTGAAAAATACAGCCCCTTTCTCTGTCCCTAAGCCTTAAGAACACTTATTTTTTTCTCCTAATTTTCCCCATGTTATATTTCTCACTTCTTAATGATCTCCAAATATTCCAATGACATTAAAATATATCAGCACAGTGAAGTAGAGTTTCCTTCTGTGCAGCCCCTATCAGTGGGTCCTGGAAGTGAACAAGAAAATACACACAGAGATTTGTCATTTTGGTGGTAAAGAATTCTCATAGTCTCCGATATTATGTCCCTGTTTCAGTAAGTTTGTTCTTCCTTTAGGCAAAAGATGGATTAAAGCAGTTATAATTCAAATGCTATCTATCTACTGGGTGAAGAGGTCTGTTATTTCTCAGAGACAGTTTATGGAGGTGAAGAAGAAAGTTCTCCACTTCCCTTTAACCTCTTTTGCCATGCTTTTATTCTTTCTAACACTTCCTCTCTAACATCTGAAATAAGATCTCTGAACGACAGAATATGCAGAAATGAGCATAGAACATTTTTGATGAGACCAGATCTTTTGGCTAGACACTCCTGAGAAAAGAATAGAGAAAGCACAATTAATAAAACCACTCATACATGAAGGATTTATGATATATCATGCAGTTAATTAAACAGGGAAAATTCCCCTGGCCACATCTCAGGATGGTTTGGGCAAACATCCACGTCCACACAGAGGGATGTGCTACAGGGTCTCTAGCAATTCTTCTCAACTTCACAGATCTCTTTCTAAGAGAGATAAAAATGTAAAATCATAGAGATTGTAATATATATTTGGGGAGAAAAAGTTAATTTTTGAAAAAGTGTCCATTGCATTATGTTTTTGAGTTAAATTATTGAAAATGTTATGCAGAAATAATTTTTCTCATTATATGTTGACTCCAAATTATATATGTTGTTAAGACAAACGGTGTTTGACACACTCAAAACAACAAGAATGCTCATTTTAATCTCCAACAGAATATTGTACACTGAGTAGTATTTTTTTAACATATTAGGGAATAAAGTTCCAGGTTCTGCCTAGTTCCATATGAACTACCTGGTTGTAAATTGGGAGCTAAAATGGTCTGCAAATCTTCTGAACATTAGGATAACATTTCAAACAATTTGAAGAATGAATTCAAATGAGAAGAGACTGAGACATATGACTTTTGAATATTTATTAATCATTTATTTGATGTGTACTCTGTGCTTAGCAATGTGCTAAGCAGTAATAATACAAAATAAACAAATGTATAGGTTACTAGAAAATGAATTTTGGATTGTACTTAACATTTAAGAGCACCTTTGTGTGGCAGGAACTTTACATATATCATCTCAATAAACTTAGCAATCCTAGGAGCCGGTTTTATAGGACACAGAAGAAAGGACACATCCAAGAGATCTTGTCTCACATGAGCCTATTCATCTAGGAGGCAGTAACACTGAGATTTGATTCTGAGTTTATATGACCAAAAGCCACTGAAAACTCTATAATATAATTCTGCTAAATGATTTGCAATGATGATTTAATGGCTAGAAATTATTAGAAGATTCTTTGATTATTTGTTCCATTATTGTATTTAGATTCATAGGAATGAATATAATCAAGTATACTTAGATCATGGAACTAGGAAGGGATTTAACATATCCAGGTAAGATTAAGCTCAGCTGAAAATAAAAGAAAATTTCATAATAACAGTGGCTTAACAAGGTAGAAATTTACTTCTTTCAAGTAAAAAAATCTGCCAGAAGACAGTCTAGCATTTGTGTAGATGCTGCATGAAGTTTTCAGGGATGTGGGCTCTTTCCATATCACTAATTTGCCATCCTTAAGCATAGTATTCTCTGAGATTCAATATACTGCCAGAGTTTCAGCCATCACATCACATTCCAGGCAGCAGTATGAAAGAAGAAAGGAGTGAAGAAAGGTTTAGCTTCTGTCTCTGATTCTGTGAATTTACCTTTAAAATTACTGTTCATCGGCCAAGATCAAATCATATGTCTACACCTTGCTACAAACATTCAGAAACATGAGGAGGCAATAAAAAGTGATACATTTGAGAAATAAAATATGAAATAAGCCTGCTTTCTCCTCCTTGTGCCCAAGTTTGCACCAAAACTAACCATCTCAGGAGACCTGAAGATTTAGCTTTATTTTTTCTTAAGCACTGAGTTTTTCCTGGGAAAGGGAAGAAGTGATGATACAATGGTCTCTGACCTTCTCCCTCCTTGGTGTCCTGGGTCTGCCTTAGAAAGGCTGCCACGTGAGCATGTACAGGAATGTACAGACATTCAGCTTACACACAGGGTCCCCTCAGGCCCATGTCCACTTAGAAGGGTGCCTTTTTAAATTCTCACCAGGACCCTGTATGAGCCAGCCACAGCCTTGGCCTTCGAAGTGGTCTGTCGTCATCAAGGTGGCACTGGCCTTTCTGCTCCTGTGTCAGATCTGCCTTAACAGATTTACAGGAGTCTCTGACTTATTTCCAAACCATACCCTTAAAGTAAAATAGTAAGTTAAAATTTATCAGTGCTCTAGATATATACAGTGGCTTTTTACTAAGTTATATTCATGTTCTAATAAACTAATCTATTATGCATCATGTAAAACATAAAAATATACCATAATATCAATATAATAATAATAATACAATACAAAACACAACCTTAAGAACAAACAGTAAGCAGCAGTCCTAATCTTTTCCTCCTAGACATCAAGAACCTCTTGTTCAAGAGCTGGGAAAGGCACCCCAGGTTTGGAGACTACTGTTCTAGAATGAACCTTGGTTCTAAGCCTGTCTCCTCTCCTATATGCCCACCCACCCCTGAACTCTTCTTCCCCTTGCGATGGCTCCTCCTGGATAAATCATCCCCATTGAACGCACCGCAGCAGCTGCAGCTTTCCACAGAAGCCCTCTAGCAGCATTTCTAAAGGAAGAGCTATTTCTTAAAACATTACAACGTATTTTAAGCAAACAAAAAGAGTTTTTAAATGCATACTGATTTGCTCACACTGACCTAAATCTTTCTTAGTACAGTTTAAGGCTTCTATATCCTATCTGTCAATAGTGGGAGTGGAAAACATCTGCTACCATTCTATGTATGTAATTTTTTTCAAATAACATGAATATTACTATTATAAGATAGCCACTTGCCTAATTTTAAAGCATTTATTAATTTGTTATTGGCATCCTTGTACATTCTTCTGATCAGAATGATAGAGTTATTAGGATGCAAATCTACTGAGGAGATGTATAACCATCTAAGAAAATGCATGCTTTTCAGTTGTTTTAGCAATTCAGGATGAAGCCTGTGAATCTGGCAGGCTTTGCAAAGCTACAATTAGACAGACACACAGGTCCATTCAACACATCGAATCATAAAAACACAGGCACGCTAGAGATTCCAGGGGACTAGAGAAGGTTTCGCAATGTGGGATGTCATTTGACTACTCCAACATGATTTAGATCATCCTTCTAATTCTTGGGAGCCTGCATTCTCCAGAAGAGTCTTTGGACAGTGAAAAATGACCTCCTGCAGGATGAGTAGACTCAATCCTCTGCCTTTGAGATGGATTTGGAGCAAGACAGCTGTCCGTTCATACCTGTCTCTTTGGAGTGTGCCCTCAATGAGACCAGTGCAGCTCTCTGTTGTTTGATTTGGCACATTTAGGAGCACATATAATGTTAAAATTGCTTAGGCAAATCTGTATGCATATAGGCAAAGTTCAGAAAGATTAAACTTCTGAAAAGCACAATTAACCACAGTTTTCTTTGAGGACTAGACCAAGAATTCTGCCAAATAAGCTGTGCATTATTTTTCTCTGTGTTGTTTAAAAAAAATATCACAAACCTGACAGATGTCAGCATCCCATAGCCTCAAAAATGAAATTCCAATATCTGTTTTTAAAGTAGGGTGGAGTGGGTGGGGATTACTATTTAGGGGAGAAGGGTGAGGTGAAGGAAAAAGCCATAAAGAAAACCATGATTCCCCCAGACCCAGGGGGACTATTTTGATGGGTCCTTCAAATGGTGGAGAGCACTGCCTTGCTCCCTGGACATACCTCTGGGACTCAGTAAGATGCAAAGAAGGAATGGTGCCTGCTAAACCCAAGAAACCAGACACCAGGTCCTCAGCTCCTAGTTTCAGACCAAGCCCCTCATGCCCACTCTTGGTTTGGAAGGAAGCAGTACATTCAGTCCAATGGGCTTGGAAAACAAGCACCCAGAAGGGATTTGTGTGAGAGGAAAACAGGGGGCACATCCAAAGTGCTCTGGAATGACCCTTGAAAGAAGACATATTGAAAATAAGACAGAAATTGAATTTCTTTCCAACCTGGTGAGTGGGTCTTAGGCAGATGTAATTTGATTTTTTTTTAATTCAAGGATAGCAATTCATATACCCACAAGGTAGGGTAAAAACTACACTATACCAATAATAAAATAATATCTAAAATTAGTGTGAATTTATTTATAGTCTGCCTCATTTGAAATTCCATGAAAAAAAAAAAGATTGCTACTTTGGTAAGTACCATCTCTTTTTCTAATGCTCAAGTTATGGTACAAAGATTTGTGAATTCAACTATGGAGAGCTAAGGTTAGCATCTCATGTATAGAGTTCCATATACACTCTCCCCACCTCCACACCCGCAAACATCGCCTCCCCCCAAGGTCTAGGGAGCCACACGCTGGATTGCAGAGAAAGAGGATGCACCTGGGAGAGATCCCCAGTAATGCTGTGGAAGCAGGCTTGAGGCGATGGAGGGCAGGGGGTTTCAGAGTTCCAAGTGTCTGGATCATAGTGGTGGGAGATGCAGGGGCAAGAGTCAAATTCGGCACAGTCTCCAGGTGGACACATCCTCATGTCCCCGAGACTCCTGCCCCATGGGGAGGGGCACAGATGGGGAAGGACCATAAAACACAGGTTTAGAGCAGAGGCCATACGTGCTCAGGTCTAAGAGTGGCACAGACTCCAACTTCCTCCTTGTCACTACTTCCTTCATGTCAGATAGTGCTGTAGGAATTTTTTAATTTAGAGGAATATGTATTTATATGGTTTGCAGTCACTTCCATGTATAAGTTAATTGATGCCAGCAATTATGGTATAAAATTCATTTTCAAGAATCCTCCCTCTGCTTTCTGTACTGACTCATTCACACAAAAGGGCGGTGCCAGGGTTCATATCACAAAATGATGCCTGGTATCCAGAGCTGTAATATGTGGGAAACTTGGGAGAAACAAGGTTTGAGGAATACAGAGGCAGAAGTTAATGGAAGAGAAAACAAAGTTTGAAATAACAGAGTCAGAAGAGTATCTGCAGGGAATTCTTCTTAATCTTACAATGCATAGGTGAAAGAAACTAGAGAGATGATTTTTCCAAATTTGACAAAGATCCTAAAAAAATGTGCATGTCATCACCGATAACAAGTTATAAAGCCAAATAAACTCTTTAAAGCTACCAATAATAAAAAAGTTAACCAACCATGCTATAGGGAAGAGTAACTTTCATTCTCTCTAAAATTACTATAAAATCGTTGCCACCTAAAGAGATGATCAGAAACCATAGGATCAAAGGTGTAGGTAAGAAAAACAATTGTAAAGGTGTTGTTTTTCTGAGATTTGTGATGCTTGTAGTATTTATCAGCTTTTTAAATTTTTATTTACTATAATATTTGAAATTAAATATTTTTGTATCTACAAGTTTAGTCATTTTTTCTAAAAATCACTGCCAACATTATATAATCTTCAGACCCCACAAAATCTGAATCCACCCTGGCAAATAATAAGGAAATAAATCAGTCTGAAGGTGAATATTCAAAGCAGAAGATGGTACAAAATGCTCTCAGACTATGTACTATGCTTCCCAGACTCCAAACTTCTGGAAGAAACACTACCGTTCCATTGCCACCTGCAAAGAGAGAGGATTCCGCCCAACATGAGAAGCCCATCCTAAGTGTCTCCTTAGGGAAAAGGCTACATGTCCTGTTCCTCCACAGCCTTCACCAAACCGTTCTGCAGGCTCTCGCCAGAGGCCTGTCTGCTCACCAGGTACGAATCAGCACACACAAACATACATTCCTTTATTTTGCTGAAAAACTTGGTAAATCAGAGATTAGTTTTTACGAGTAACTCCCAGCAGGCCTAGGCTTTAGGTCAGTTTGAGGGCACCTGTGTTCTCTCGCCAAAGAATTCAATTTAAATAGAGAAAAGGACTCCTTTCACAGAACAAGACTTAAAAACATTAAGTATCTTTAAGACACTTCACATATTTTCTATATCCTACTTTTTACCCCACCTTCAACACAAAAATATAAAGAACAAGAATGAAATTTGGCCTGGGTCTAGGTAACAGGTTAGAGCAGAAAGCAGACATCGACAAAGTCAACTGCCGCAGGAAAACCATCCAGGACTTCACCGCGCTGTGATGACCTCATCATCACTGCAAGCTCCTGTGGCAGGGTTTCCAGAAGCAGTGTCTAATAAATGCTGATGTGCCTTGGGTGTCTACTTCATAGGCGAATGGGTGAGTCCCTGGTCACACACTTAGGCCCCAAGAAGAGAAGAGGTAAGTCAAGAGAGATGAGGAGAGTAGAAACTTTTTTCTTTACAGATTCACAGCACTTTAAATGGCAAGCTGCCCTCAACCTGAAGAAAAAGGTTGAAATGCATCTGAAATCTTAGCCACCCTCTCAAGCTTTCCTTCACCCCAAATCAGGCAAGGCTGGTGGCCATTATTAAAGGTGTATGGATCTGCTAGTTAGAGGCCATAGTAATTTTCCACCCTACTTTTCTCAGTGTCTGCTACTGAAGCTATCACTGTAACTGACAAGAGCCTGTACCCTCCCACCAGGAGGCAAAACTAGTCAAGGAAAGGGCCCCCAGAGCGACTGCACATTCTTTCCTAGCAGCTATGACAAGAGCCGATCTGCACTGCCAAGTGCACTTATGCAGACCGTCACTGGCCCCTTGTTTCTCAGAGAATTCTAGAAGCCCTGACTTCTTCAGAGAGTGCTGAAATAAATCTTCTGTATTAAATAAGGATGAGCATAGATTTACACATTTTATTCTAAGAGCCTAGTCAAGTCTTATCTTAGATTGTGTCTAATAAACAATTATTTATAGAGTGAGTAAACTATTGCCCTGGAAAAACTACATGGCAGCACCACTAAACTAAGCAACTTAAAACAATTACATAAATTAAATAACTTTTACTTTTAGTCTAGCCTTTCAAATCATTATGAAAAGACACCAGCGCTCTTGAGAGTTCCAGGAAGATGGCGGCGTGAGCCGGGCAGCAGAAATCTCCTCCCAAAACCATATATATCTATGAAAATACAGCAAATACAACTATTCCTAAAAGAGAGACCAGAATATACCGGACAGCACACAGCCTGCTTCTGCACCTGAGAGGACTCAGCACCCCACAAGGCGGGTAAGATACAGAGCAGCGTCCTGGTCGGACCGAGCACACCACCACCCCAGCGCACTGGCGGGAGGAGAGAATTCAGAGCCGGGAGGGAGTGGAAGTACAGGCCCAGAAATAACCAGCCCTGGTGATTTGCACCAGGAGCACTGACACACATCGCATGGTGTTTCAGATAGTGGAGAGGAAGAAGGTGCAGGTTTTGAGCTGGGAACGTGCCCGGGTCCTTGCAGCAGGCTCCCCGGGACAAAAGAAAAGCGCAAACTTTTGTGGTGGTCTTAAAGAGGAAGGGGCCCAACGGAGGAACATGATCATCCCAGCATACTAAGCACAGCAGGCTAGGAGTCCTGAGGAATTTCGTACCCCTTGGCTGGCGACTAAGAAAAAGTAGCTGCACTGAGACTTCACACAGAGAACAACAGCCTCCCATTCATTCCTGCCCCGGCCAGAGCAACAAATGGCCCTGCGGAGCTGTGCGGCCACGGCTGCGGAATAGTGGAGAAACAGCGCCACCTACAGCATCCTTACAGAATCTACTCCCACTGGGCATTTTTTTGTCCTTTCTTTTCATTTCTTTTCTTTCTTTCTTTTTTCTCTTTTCTTTCTCTTCCTTCTTCTTTTTTTTTTTAAGTCTTAAAGAGCCAAACTGACATAAGTGGCACCTACCAGTGACCACTTCTATCGACATGAAAAGACAGAGGAATATGGTACAGACAAAGCTCACCCAGACAACACCAGAGAGGGAGCCTGAAGGGATGGAAATGCACAATCTTCCTGAAAAAGAATTCAGAATAAAAGTCATAACTGTGCTGATGGATCTACAGAGAAACATGCAAGAGCTGAGGGAGGAAGTGGGGGAAGTCAGGAAAGACAATGCAGAAATGACAGAAGCCATCAACGGGCTTAGCAGGAGACAGGACGAGATACAAGACACTGTTAATGGAATAGAAATCAGAGAACAGGAATACAGAGCAGCTGAGGCAGACAGAGATAAAAGGATCTCTAGGAATGAAAGAATATTAAGAGAACTGTGTGACCAATCCAAACGGAACAATATTCGCATTATAGGAATACCAGAGGAAAAAGAGAGAGAAAAAGGGATAGAAAGCTTCTTTAAGAAATAACTGCTGAAACTTCCCCATGTTGGGAAAGGAAATAGTCTCACAGTCCACGGAAGCCTACTGATCTCCCAACACAAGGGACGCAAGGAAGACAACACCAAGACACATAATAATTAAAATGGCAAAGATCAAAGATAAGGACAGAGTATTAAAGGCAGCTAGAGAGACAAAAAATATCACCTACAAAGGAAAATTCATCAGACTATCATCAGACTTCTCAACAGAAAACTTACAGGCCAGAAGAGAATGGTATGATATATTTAATGTAATGAAACAGAAGGGCATCGAACCAAGGATATTGTATCCAGCACGATTATCATTTAAATATGAAGGAGGGATTAAACAATTTCCAGACAAATGAAAGTTGAGAGAGTTTGCCTCTCATAAACCACCACTACAGGATATCTTAAAAGGACTGCTCTAGAGGGAAGCACCCCTAAGGCTAAAAAGATGTCACCAGAAAAAATAAAATCATAGCAAAGAAAGCAGACCATCCAAATACTAACTAAAGACAAAGAATAAAACACCTAGTAAATAAAGAATGGAGGAGGCAGAATAAGAAGGGAGAGAAACAAAGAAACATCAGACGGTGTTTACAATAACTTAACAAGAAAGTTAAGTTAGATTGTTAGATAGTAAAGAAGCAACCCTTGAACCTTTGGTAACCACAAATCTAAAGCCAGCAATGGCAGTAAGTACATATCTACCAATAATCACCCTAAATGTAAATGGACTGAATACACCAACCAAAAGACACAGAGTAACAGAATGGATAAAAAAGCAAGACCCATCTATATGCTGCTTACAAGAAACTCACCTCAAACCCAAAGATATACACAGACTAAAAGTGAAGGGATGGAAAAATATATTTCATGCAAACAACAAGGAGAAAAAAGCAGGTGTTACAGTACTTGTATCAGACAAAATAGACTTCAAAATGAAGAAAGTAGAAAGAGATAAAGAAGAACATTACATAATGATAAAGGGGTCAATCCAACAAGAGGATATAACCATTATAAATATATATGCACCCAATATGGGAGCACCAGCATATGTGAAACAAATACTAACAGAATTAAAGGAGGAAATAGACAGCAATGCATTCATTTTAGGTGACTTCAACACACCACTCACTCCAAAGGACAGATCAACCAGACAGAGAATAAGTAAAGACACAGAGGTACTGAAAAAAACACTAGAACAGATGGACCTAACAGACATCTACAGAACTCTACACCCAGAGGCAACAGGATACACATTCTTCTCAAGGGCACATGGAACATTTTCCAGAATAGACCACATACTAGGCCACAAAAAGAACCTCAGTAAAGTCAAAAATATTGAAATTCTATCAACCAACTTCTCAGATATAAAAGGTATAAAACTAGAAATAAATTTTAGAAAGAAAACAAAAAGGCTCACAAATACATGGAGACTTAACAACATTCTCCTAATTAATCAATGGGTTAACAACCAAATCAAAACAGAAATCAAAGACTATATGGAGACTAATGACAGCAACAACACAAAGCCACAACTTCTGTGGGACGCAGCAAAGGCAGTTCTAAGAGGAAAGTATATTGCTATCCAGGCCTATTTAAAGAAGGAAGAACATTCCCAAATGAATAGTCTAAAGACACAATTACTGAAATTGAAAAAAGAAGAACAAATGAGGCCCAAAGTCACCAAAAGGAGGGAAATAATAAAGATCAGAGAAGAAATAAATAAAAATAAGAAGAATGAAACAATAGAAAAAAATCAGTGAAACCAAGAGCTGGTTCTTTGAAAAAATAAACAAAATAGATAAACCCCTAGCCAGACTTATTAAGAGAAAAAGAGAATCTACACATATAAACAGAATCAGAAATGAGAAAGGAAAAATAGCAACAGACCCCACAGAAATACAAAGAATTATAAGAGAATATTATGAGAATCCATATGCTAACAACCTGGAAAACCTAGAAGAAATGGACTGCTTAGAAAAATACAACCTTCCAAGACTGACCAAGCAAGAAACAGAAAAAATAAACAGACCAATCACCAGCAACAAAATTGAATCGGTAATCAAAAACTACCCAAGAACAAAACCCCCGGACCTGATGGATTCACCTCTGAATTCTACCAGACATATAGAGAAGAAATAACCCCCATTCTCCTTAAAGTTTTTCAAAAGATAGAAGAGGAGGGAATACCTCCAAACTCATTCTATGAAGCCAGCATCATTCTAATACCAAAACCGGGCAAAGACCTCACCAGAAAAGAAAATTACAGACCAATATCCCTGATGTACGTGGATGCAAAAATACTCAACAAAATATTAGCAAACCGAATTCAAAAATACATCAAGAGGATCATACACCATGACCAAGTGGGATTCATCCCAGGGAAGCAAGGATGGTACAACATTCGAAAATCCATCAACGTCATCCACCACATCAACAAAAAGAAGAACAAAAACCACATGATCATCTCCATAGATGCTGAAAAAGCATTTGACAAAATTCAGCATCCATTCCTGATTAAAACTATCAACAAAATGGGTATAGAGGGCAAGTACCTCAACATCATAAAGGCTATATATGACAAACCCACAGCTAACATCATACTAACAGCGAGACGCTGAAAGCTTTTCATCTAAGATTGGGAACAAGACAGGGATGCCCACTCTCTCCACTGTTATTCAACATAGTACTGGAGGTCCTAGCCACGGCAATCAGACAAAACAAAGAAATACAAGGCAACCAGATTGGTAAAGAAGAAGTCAAATTGACACTATTTGCAGATGACATGATATTGTACATAAAAATCCCTAAAGACTCCACTCCAAAGCTACTAGAACTAATATCTGAATTCAGCAAAGTTGCAGGATACAAAATTAACACACAGAAATCTGTTGCTTTCCTATACACTAATGATGAACTAACAGAAAGAGAAATCAGAAAAACAATTCCATTCACAATTGCATCAAAAAGAATAAAATACCTAGGAATAAACCTAACGAAGGAAGTGAAAGACCTGTACTCTGAAAACTACAAGACACTCCTAAGAGAAATTAAAGAGGACACTAACAAATGGAAATGCATCCCATGCTCTTGGCTAGGAAGAATAAATATTGTCAAAATGGCTATACTACCTAAAGCAATCTACAGATTCAACGCAATCCCTATCAAACTCCCAACAGCTTTCTTCAATGAACTGGAACAAATAATTCTAAAATTCATATGGAACCACAAAAGACCCCAAATAGCCAAAGAAATCCTGAGAAGGAGGAATAAAACAGGGGGAATTATGCTCCCTGACTTCAAGCTCTACTACAAAGCCACAGTAATCAAGACAATTTGGTATTGGCACAAAAACAGACCCATAGACCAGTGGAACACAATAGAAAATCCAAACATTAACCCAAACATATACAGTCAATTAATATTTGATAAAGGAGCCTTGCATATACAATGGGGAGATGACAGCCTCTTTGGCAGCTGGTGTTTGCAAAACTGGACAGCTACATGTAAGAGAATGAAACTGGACTACTGTCTAACTGCATACACAAAAGTCAACTCAGAATGGATCAAAGACCTGAATGTAAGTCATGAAACCATAAAACTCTTAGAAAAAAACATAGGCAAAAATTTCTTGGACATAAACATGAGAGATTTCTTTATGAACATATCTCCCTGAGCAAGGGAAACAAAAGCAAAAATGAACAAGTGAGACTATGTCAAGCTGAAACGCTTCTGCACAGCAAAGTACACCATCAGTAGAACAAAAAGAGATCCTACAGTATGGGAGAATATATTCTTAAATGTCATATCAGATAAGGGGTTGACATCCAAAATATATAAAGAACTCACAGACCTCAACAAACATAAAGTAAATAATCCAATTAAGAAATGGGCAGAGGAAATGAATAGACACTTCTCCAAAGAAGAAACTCAGATGGCCAACAGGGACATGAAAAGATGCTCCACATCCCTAATCATCAGAGAAATGCAGATTAAAACCACAATGAGATATCACCTCACACCAGTGAGGATGGCCAACATCCAAAACACAAACAACAACAAATGTTGGTGAGGATGTGGAGAAAAGGGAACCCTCCTACACTGCTGGTGGGAGTGCAAATTAGTTCAACCATTGTGGAAAGCAGTATGGAGGTTCCTCAAAATCTCAAAATAGAAATACCATTTGACCCACGCATCCCACCTCTAGGAATTTACCCTAAGAATGCGGCAGCCCAGTTTGAAAAAGACAGATGCACCCCTATGTTTATCGCAGCACTATTTACAATAGCCAAGTAATGGAAGCAACCTAAGTGTCCATCAGTAGATGAATGGATAAAGAAGAGGTGGTACATATACACAATGGAATATTATACAGCCATAAGAAGAAAACAAATCCTACCACTTGCAACAACATGAATGGAGCTAGACAGTATTATACTCAGTGAAATAAGCCAAGCCAAAAAAGACAAGTACCGAATGATTTCACTCACATGTGGAGTATAAGAACAAAGAAGAAAACTTAAGGAACAAAACAGCAGCAGACTCATAGAACCCAAGAACGGACTAATAGTTACCAAAGGGAAAGGGACTGGGGAGGATGGGTGGGAAGGGAGGGAAAAGGGGGGAAAAGGGGCATTATGATTAGCAGACGTAACGTTTGGGGGGCATGGGAGGGCTGTACAACTCAGAGAAGACAAGTAGTATTCTATAGCATCTCACTATACTGATGGACAGTGACTGTAATGGGGTTGGTGGGGGACCTGATGAAGGGAGTAGTTTAATCACCATAATATTGCACATATAATTGTAGATTGATACCAAAATTAACTATAAAAATAAATAAATAAATGAAAGTGCTTTCTCCAAAAAAAAAAAAGACACCAGCCTACGTCATTACTTCCTTTTCCCCCCTTTATAACAAGCCTACACCGTTGAAGCTAAATAAGCATATTTTCTTACTTAGCTGATCCATCTAAGGCAATCAAGAGATTGAAATGAGGAAAAGGGCTCACTTTGCGCATTGGAGGGCTACCTTACCTTTAATGTTAAAATTATCACCTGCTAATAGTGGCAGGAACAAAAGATGCAGAATAAGGCATTAATTACCTTCCAAGTTTCTTATCAACAAAAAAGAAATACTATATAAACTTGGAATATTGCTCATAAGCCTATATTAATGCATTATTAATATTCAATAAATAAGAAATTCAGTGGAAATTGCCACAGATCTCTTTTTCTCTCTTGTTATGGACATTCTTCTGATCCTTTATAAATAATATTACATGGAGCAATCAGTCATTATTCTTTGGTAGTAAATGGTAAAAATCACTTCATTCAACACCTGTTTTGACATAATGGTCCACTTGCCAGTCATTGAAAGATTCTCTTGCATGTATGCAAAGACATCTAGTCTTCTCATTAATTTGATGTTTGGCCCAATGTAACAGTGAACAGACTAGAGTATCATGGTTTGTATAATTTTGGAGCTTAATGTACCCTTAGACATCATTCCCTTTTTTTCAAATGAGGAAAATGCAGCTGAAATAAGTTCCATGACTTACTCAAGTTCAAGTTGTATAACCACAAATCAGAGCTACAACAAAGTCCCTCCACTTTTGGTCCAGTGTTCATCCATTATAGCACACAAACAGCAAAACGACATCAGAGACCTCGAAAAAGAAGGACTGATTTCAAAATATTTTTAAAAATCAAGTTTCAAAAATTAAAGACATACTGCTTAGCTATTTAGCATTATATTAAAAAGGGATCCAAGTAACCAAACAAAAATTGTATTCGTAATTTAATGACTCCTCAATATTCGAATTATTTATTCCAAGGTTGCTTTAAAAGAAACTAATTTACGTAAAAATCGGCCCCTATAAGTGATCATTTCTTCATGCAAGATGCTTCACGCCAAGTGTTGGGTTTGTCTTCAACCTTAAAATAAATGCTTATCAAGAAAGCATTTACAATGGATTTATCTTGTGATCTAGATTTTAATGAAAGTGTTGTAAATTTGGACAGACTGAACAGAGATATGTGTTGGTACCAGAAATCAAAGTAATAATAAAAGGAATGTTGTTAAGTTGGATTGTTGTTTTAAAAATGAAATAAATATGCCATGTTTGACTCATCACCAGTTAAAATGATTAGTACTTTAACTATTGATATTTTATTATTGGCCCCATAAAGGGCTAAGTGTGGTATGTGAGAATATCATTAAAATGATATGGTATGTGAGAACACAGAGCTCTTTTAAAAGTGTTCCCTGCAATAAATTCTAAAACACTCTGCCTGAAGGTGATGCTGGTTTCTTAATTTGCCTGTGAAATTTAGCAGACAAGGGTAATCTAAGAAATTCAAGGACTCAGTAAAGTTTGCTTTCTCATTTGAATAATTCATCCTTGTATCTAGCAGCAGTATCTGGCAACTTTTCACTCTCCTGTCCCCATGTTACTCATTATGAAAAATTATTTACCTCAAAAAAATTCGTATTATTAGTCTGGAAAAGTCTACGTTTATAAAGGAAATTTTTGTTAGCAGCACAGAGTGCTTATTTTTTTTCAAAGAAGTAGTTTTCAATATAAGACAATTCAGGATTACTCAAAAGTCATTCTAAAAGTCAATGTAAACATTAAAACATTGCTGCACATCTTAAGTAATCTTAAAAATGACTGTATTCAATAATGAATAACTTTGGTATATAAAACTACCAAAAATTTTTCAACTTTCATACTGTAATGAAGATTTCAATTTGAAAAATAATGGCTCACAGCTGAAACCCTGCTTTCCTGCCCTGTTCCCCCATGTTTTCCCTGCCTCACAGTCACCCAGTCCCCTAAATGCAACCACAATACAGCCAGGAACCACTTGAATTCTGTCCACCTCCCCACAGTCCAAAAGAAAATGGTATCAGCTATCCAAAATAGACATTAAATCCTAATCTGTGCCTCTATTATTTTTTAAATAGCTTCAGAATATTCCTCCTACTTTTGTTCTTGATCCTCTGCAGTCTACTTTCCACACAGCAATTCTTTGAAATATTCATCGAATCCTGCTGCTTTTGACTAGAGCCCCTCAAAAGTTTTCTACTGCATTAGGAAAAAAAAATAAATGTACAAAAGAATTGTCATGGACCTACCCAATATGTAATTACAGACCTTTGCAATCTTATTGACATTTTCCTTACGCCTGGTAAGCACATTTTCTTGTATGTTCCAAACAGTTCTCTAATTCAGACATTTGCACATGGAATGTTTTCCCTCTTTTCTCCGAGAGTCAGTTTCTTATTGGTCATATCTCAGCTGAAATTTCTCCTCTTCAGAAAGATCTTCCTTTTCACCTCTATCTAAAGTAGTTTCTTTGAATGCAACCCACCCCACTCCGTCCCACCCTCATGTGCTTCCCCTCAGTGTCCAGTTGTTTAAAGGTCATTAACCTGTCTCAGTCTGTAATTGAGTTGATTGTCTGGTGCTACGGCTTGGCTTCTCTCCCACTTGACTGTAACTGCTTTGAGTGAAGGGACCGTATCTCATAGGTTTTCCAAAGTATCTCAATGTCTAGTAAATTAAATTAGTAAATATTAGTTAAATTAAGGACTAACTGATAAAGATGTGGGCGAAGTCTTAAAACACAGTACTTAAAATTTTCATGCTTATAAAAATAAAAACAAAGAGATCTTAAGCAATATCAAGTTAAAGAAAATATTTATATAAGTAAATAATCCTAAAACCGAGCAGAACACATCCTAAGCATTTTTTTCAATGTCCTGATGACCTCTCAGAATATTTTTATTAGGATCTTCTAGAGGTATCAGAAATTAACAGAGAATTCAAGATAAGTCTTTGTTCTGAGTACTGTATATATTTGTCTTTTTAACTACAGGAAATATTCTTTATAGAGACATGTCTTTTGGAGAATAGCAATTTCAAGATAAAATAATATCCAGTCACAATTGACAGGTTATTAATAAATTGTGATGGATTTTTCCTGACAATGAACTCTTCCACCCCCGTAAATTGCACACATTGGTGATATAGCTGGTGAGAGTTAGAGAGCTATCTCAGGCTCTGGAACAGAGGTCTTCCTTAGTATGAAGCTAATGAAGCCACACAGGGGCTCTCACTCCTGAACTTGCCCTCATTAGCACCACGCTGTAACCAATGAAGCCAACTAGCCTGATAGACTGAAGGCCAAAATACTCCTATTGACATTCCACCTCTCACTTTCAGCCAGAGAGGATCAGCTTTTGATATTTACCAAAAAGCCTGGTGATAAATTCCACAACTTAATTAAACAGATACTTCAAATGGGATGCCAAAGTAACAGTTCAAACACCTTTGGACTTTGCAGATAAGGTCTGTTTCACTATTCTCTGAATTATTTCATTTTCCCAAATAAACTGTGCTTCAGAGCTGGAACACTCATGACAGAAGCACAAAGGGATTCATTTGACATATAAAAAAATACTGAATCAAGATTAAGACAAGAAAATAACCCCAAAAAATCAATTTCACTTTTTAAAATTAAATAAATACTATGGCTAATGGCACTAATTCATTACAGCACTATTTTTCTCTGAAATATTTTCCTAAAAAAGTGAACAATCATGTGTGTGTGTATATATGTATGGATGTTGTGTATGCATACATATAAAACAGAAGTTACAGAATATTGTTAATATATATTTTCCCTGTAATCTGAATGTCATCATATGTACCACGGCAACAAGTTAAAGAGCATCATATTGATTACTTCAATAAATGGGCATCTACTCTGAATTTTAGATACTCTGAAACCTGTAACATTTACTCCACTTGCCCTCTTTCTGTTACTAATCTTCTGTTAAAGTGAAAATGTTTAGCCATTAATCATGGGCAAAAGAGTGTAAGTGATAGTACTGAACCTATCACAAAGAAAACAATGGAAGAATATATTAGGCTGATGTTAAATTCTGCAGCAGATCAAGGAAATAATATAAGAAATAAAGGGACATCACTGAGAAATTAGGAAATGGTAGAAGTCTTGACAATTTTAAGGGCATAATGATCACTGCAGTCTGGAGCAGAATACTGGACTGACCAATAATCATTTAAATGGTAACTGGATGAAATTTCAGTCAGGGCCATATCATGACTTTATAGAATTGAAGAGAAGCAAAAAACAACCAAAAAAAAAAAGCTAAAAACTACATCTTCTTAGGAACTATGTTGTATTATCCATGTACAGGACTCCCATTTCTAAAAATGCATTCCCCATGCTAAACAAGATATATCTATACAGTTAGTCTTGCAGTAGCCCAAAAGCTACCAGCTACACTGGCCTGAATTTAGATCACCTGAAAGCTTCATCAAAGAATCAAGAGAATAATTGAATATTGCATTAGATCTTGTGGTCCCAAAAAACAGATTTAAAAAAAATATTTTAGCTTGACTTACAGCTTTGGCCAAGACAGAATAACTGGCATCATATCCCTTCCATCATGAACAAATATAAAATTGGACAAAATATATGATGCAACTGTTCTCAGTCTTTGTACAACAGATAGCACAGGATGGTGATACCTACAAAAATGGAAATATAATAGGTGAACCCAATGACTGCTCATCATTCTGCTGGGAGACACTTTCCAAATCATGACCAAGAGGGGTAAAGCCCAAACAAAGAATGTAAATCTCAGTGAGATTAGCTGGAAGATACTGTAGAGTGGGGCTGTTTATGCAGCTGGATTTTGGGGGACCTGGTGCCAGAGAAAATAAAATTATTCATAGAAGCAGTTCCAAAACTATTTTTAGGGAAAGTATATTAAAAGACAACTCATCATGCCTTAGAACTAAACATTATACTAGACTCACTCTAACAAAGCTGAGAAACAAGCCTTGAAAAGTTGAAGTCAATTGGCTGCCATAACAAAATTTAACACTTTTTGCATTAAGATGACAAAATTTGGAATCTCAATGATGCAGAAATCACAATGTCCAGGACACAAAACAAAATTACTATACACATGCAAAGGCAAGAAAATTGATGAATTGCTCAGCAGCAGAATTACACTACAGGAAAAAGTGATGGGAGTTTTGGGTTAAAAAATAAAAATAATACCAGAGAAGTAAATACATAAATAAAGAAGTCAGTATACATAAAATAATTTTCTCATATCTCAATTTTATTAAAAGATAACTGATGACTAAAAACAAAACAATAAAATATACTATGGTAGTTATAGAATATGAAAAAGTGAAATGTATGAAAATACAATGGCATATTCATGGTAAGCTGAAATAAATTAAGGATGCACATTATAATGCAACAACTAAGAAAATACTATAAAGGGACTTAGCTTATATAGCCAATAAAGTAGGTATAATGGACTATTTTTAAGAAAAATACTCAGCTAATCCAAAATAAAACAGGATAAGAGGAGAAAAAAGAACAACATAATGAAACAAATAATAGCAAGTTAATCCCAACTATATTGGCAACTACATTAAATATAAATGGACCACATGTATTTCTTAAAAGTCAGAGATGGTCAGAAATAATATCCAATTACATACAGTTTGCAAGAGATATACTTAAGTATAAAAACAGATAGGTAAAAATAAAAGAATGAACAAAGATATGAAAATACTTAAAGCTGCAGTGTCTATGTTACTATCAGGGAAGCAGACTTTAAGATAAAGAAAGAATTATTACCAGAGATAGAGGGACATTTCATAGTCATTAGAGGCCATTTTATTGAGAAGACATAATATTCATGCACCAAGTAGAAATTCAAAATACATAAAACAGAAACTGATCTAAAGGGAAGAATGTAAAAATTCAAAATACTGCAGAAAATTTTAATATTTCTCTCCTAGTAATTCAATAGTAATTGATTAAAAAGTAGAAAGAAAATCAGTAAGGATATATAAATTTCAACACTATCAACCAACATACCCAAATTGGTATGTATTGAGCATTAACTCAAGAACTGCAATGCATATGGAAACCTTTTTAAAAATGAACATGGAATTGTGCCAGGACAAACATTTTTTTTCCAAGTACATGTGGAATGTTTGACAAGATTAACTAGATGCCAAGCTATAAAACATTTTCAATACATTTCAAATAATTGAAATCATAAAAATATACTCCCTACTAAGGAATAAATTAGAAATGAATAACCAAGTAATATTTAGGAAATATCTAAATATTTTTAAATTAAACAGTATACTTATAACTAATCCATGAGTCAAAGTGATCACAAGAATAATTAGAAAATAGTTTAAACTAAATAATAATATCACAACTTATCAAAATTTGTGGTATGTAACTAAAGCAATGATCACAGAGAAATTTTTATCTGTTAATGTTTATATTAGCAAGAAAGAAAGATTTAAAATTGGTGATCTTTAAAAACATTCATCTTAAGATTATAGAAAGGTAAAACAAATTAAACACCAAGTAAGGAGAATGAAAGAATAAAAATATGATTGTAAATCAATAAAATAAAAACATACAATTAGTACAGAAAATCAATGAAATCTAAAATCGGTTTTCTGAGAGAATCATTAATTGATAAACACCTAAACAGACTGATAAAGAAATAAAGAAAACACTGACTACTCATATCAGAAATAGAAGAAGGGACACAGTTTCAGATCCCATGGTTATCAAAGGGATAATAAGATGCTATTATAAACTACTTTATGCCAATAAATTTGTCAACTTAAACGAAATGGACAAATTCCTTGAAAGACACAATTTACCAAAATTTATGCAAAATAAGTAGAAAATCAGAATAGCCCCTTATAAGCCATATATTGGTTAAAAGTTTTAATTTGTAGATTTTTAAAATATAGAAAAGAAACTTCTCACTTTCCACCTAGAAAGTCCAGGCCCAGGTGTGAATTTTATCAAACACTTAAGGGAAATACACTGCCAGTATTACACAAAATGGTTCACAAAATAAAGGAGAAAAGGACATTTCCCAAATCATTCTATGAGGTAACCCTTTGGGAAAAAGGACATTTACAAGAAAAGAAATATTCCTCATAAGCATAGCCAAAAATCCTTAATAAAAATTAGCAAATTTAATCCAGCAATATATCAAAAGAATCATGACTGAGTAGGTTGTATCCCAAAATGCAGAAATTAGTTCAACCTTTGAATAATGACCTAATCTAATGCTCCACATTAACAAAAGAGATAAATTATATGGTCTTCTCAATATATGTACAAAATGATTTTAACATAATACAACTCCCATTTATGATAGTTTAAGCAAATAATTAATAGAACACTTCCTCAAATTTGTAAAGAGCATCTATAATGTCAATAAGAAACTGAACATTTCTTCCCTAAAACTGGAAACAAGTCAAGAATATCGAGTCTACCATTTCTATTCAATATAGAAAGCACATGCCAGTGTAATAAGACAAGAAAACGAAATAAAATTATCCAGAGTGAAAGGGAAATGTAAGACTATCTTTATTCACAGATGACATGATCATTTACATAGGATACTAAGAAATGTTAAAAATTAAAAAAATGCTTGAACTAATAGGCAAATTTAACAAAGCTACATAATAAAATGTCAATAAAAATAACTTTCTCTATATAAATACAATTTAATATAAAACTTAAAAATCAATAAAATAATAAACATAGAGAGTAAAATAAGAAAAATACATAAAACTACTGCCTTGATAGCAATAAAACATTGCTGAGAGAAATTAAATACCTTAATTAAAGGAAGAGACAAACCGTGTTTATGAAACAGAAAAGTCAATATAATTGGCTATAATTTTATTACTAAAGGCAGTATAATACTGAAGGACAGATGAAGAGTTAAAAGAGCAGAAATAAGCATATGCTTATGTAGTCTTTTCAACAAATACACCAAAGTAGCTTTATAGAGAAAGGAAATCTTTTTAACAAATTAGAACTATATAAACTGGAGAAAAATAAACCTAGACTTATACTCTGTACAAAAATTAGTTCAATGTAGACTATAGACCTAACTGTAAAAGCTAAAACTATAAAGCTCCTAAAACTATTACTGAGAAGAATATCTTCATGACTTGGAGGTAAGAAATAATTTCTTAGAACCAACAAAGCAAGAATAATAAAGGGAAGCATTGGTAAATCAGATTTCACAAAATTTAGTAGTTCCTGTTCAAAAGACCCCATTTAGAAACTGAATTGGTAAGCCACAGGCTGGGAGGAAATACCTGTGATATATACATGTGTCAAAGGATTTGTATCTAGAATCTGTAAATAACTTTGTAACACAATAATAAAAAGGACGACTTAAATTCAAATTACTGTATCCAGAATACATAAATAACTTTGTAACTCAATAATAAAAAAGACAATTTAAATTCAAATGGGCCAAAGACCTTATTCTTTTTCTCATGAGCAGATACTTCAAACAAGAATATGCACAAATAGCCAATTAACACACTAAAAAGTGTTCAACATCATCAGATATCAAGGACTATAAACTAAAACTCTAGTAAGATGCCACTATACAAACACCAAAATAGGTAAAATTACAGACCTACACCACGATCACATTTTAGCCAAAATGTGACACTTCTACCCATTGTTGATAAAGGTGTAAAATAGTACAAACATTTTTGAAAATGATTTGGAAAATCTGCTATAAAGTTAAACATACACTTCCCTGTTGATTCAACAATTCCATTTCTGGGTACTTCCTGAGATAAATGAAAATAATTCCCATAAAACCACTTGTACAAGAAAGTTCATAGGAAGTTTATAATAAAAAGTAGTAAATTGTAAAAAGAGGGACACAATCCAAATATCCAACAACAGAGAGTGTATATTCATACAGTGAAACACTACTACTTAGCAGTAAAAAGGAACAAACTACTGATTCAAGAAACAACATGAATGAATCTCAAAAGCATTATGCTGAATGAAAAACTAAATCTTTAAGATCCATCAGAAGCTTCCAGTCACCTACAGGATAAAGTAAAAACTGCTTTGCATAATAAGCTAGAGCCTCAATAATCCAGCTCCAGCTTTATCTCACTGCTCTGAACATTCCTGTGGCATTAGAAATACTCTATATATGTCAGCAGTTTGAAAACTTTTCCGTAAAGATAGTAAATATTTTAGACATTGCAGGCCGTACAATCTCTGTCACAAAACTCAGCTCTGCCCCTGAAGTAAACAAGAAGCTATCCCAATAGATAAACAAATGAGTGTGTCCATGTTTCAATAACACTTTACAAAAAGAGGACTAGTTGGATTTAGCTTACAACATATAGTTTGTGACTCCTGCTAAAGTATTTACTGATCCCTTATCATAACACCAAGCTGTTCCATACACAAAAGAGTACCTACCATATGACTCCATGCTAGAAGAGACTGACTAATCTACAGTCAGTCAGGACAGTGAATGCCTCTGGGGATTGTTCAGGGGATTGCCTGATAAAGGGCACAGAGGAATCTTCGTGGGAGATGGAAACTTTATGTCTGATAGACATGTGGGTACATGGGTGTTTCCATTTTTCAAAAACTCAGATCATGCTTAAATAGAAAACCAGAAAACAAACTGAAACATGTTACGTAAAAAATAAAATCAATGCTAATACTAATGTCTAGAGCTTACAATTAGTGTTCTAAATATTGCACAACTATAGTCTGCCACAAGGATTTTAATTAAATGGCCTTAAAAAGAACTCAAAAATTTGTTTAGGTTTACATAACAATGAAAATGTACAATAATGAAAGCTTACTTTAAACAAAGTTTGATATTAAAAATATTAGGTCAGGCAATAAGTTTATCCCTATTATGTAAGTCAGGCAGATTTCCATGACACTAAATCAATATACAGAATTTCTTGGGAGATGCAACTTGTCACTACTAGCAGAGGAATCCAACAGAAAAGCTGAATGAAACTAAAGAGAGTAAGACTGCCATTAGGTTTAAATAAATAGTTTAAATGCTCTGTTGTTCTGTGTGTGTGTGTGTGTGTGTGTGTGTGCACATGTGTGGACATGAAAACAAGTGTGTTCCTTAATGGCTTGGGCTTTGAAGCTTGTGTTTGAAAGTGGTTTTACCACTTACAAACCATGGGATTTTGGGAAAGTCAAGCTCTGGATTGTGAGTTCCTCTTGTATAAAATGTAGATAATAATAATAATATCTAACAATTAGAGTTTTCTGAAGAATCTATGAGACAATACAAGGAGAGATTTTGGGACAATATTTAGACATATTGTACATTCAATAAAAGACAGTCATTACTGTTCTTATTTTATCAAACATGACCATAGATAAATAAATGGGTTTTGGTATAGACATGAATATGGATATGGATTTTAAAAATGTACTAAGCATTTTAATGCTTTTCTCTTGGTGGTGGGATTACGGGTGATTTGTAAAAATATGTTAACCTTTCTACATTTTTTATTTAAAATTTTAATTATAAATATTTTTAGAAAAAATCAAATCTAGAAAAAAAATAGTTATCTCCTCAAATCCCAGGCAAACAGTCCAATACCCTCAAAGGTAGTGCAGTTGTCCTTGAGATAGACAGACATCATCCTAAGTGAATTCCGTGCTATAAATGTGAAAATATCTCCTCAATAATTAAAGCATTAGCCAGTTGGCCTTTTCCATAAAATCATAACAGAAATGGCTGATCACCACATTATGTAGGAAATTCTGCATCCCATGGCTGGAGATTAATAGAATGGCATATTCCATTGACATTGTCATACTAAGCAACAGGGTTCTCTCCATGCAGCCACAGAAGTGGGTACTCTGTTCCGAGGCAATCGAAGGGTGATCACCATGGAAACAGCACTCATTTTACTAACAGCAAGGCTTATTATCCTTCATGCATGGTGTAGCATCCGAGTTTAATAGGATTCTGAAAGTGAAACTGAGGACATTTGGGAAAAGGACCCTAAATCCTGTGGAAAGTAGTTCGTCACCTCTTACATGTTTATCACTGTGCACCAAGCCGCTATCTCAATTATACTAACGAATCAATTTAATAGAAGGGCAAGTAAATACCCCATAATAGAAAGAAGGTAATGTTGACATTACAGACTTGAAAAGTTTGATTAAAATAGAAAAATCATCTCTCTTATGCTATAGTTGTCTCATGGTAGAGGATGGAGACAGAAGACAATCTTATATTAGGATGGTATAGATAAATCAGAAGGTAGTCTTTTACATTGCAATTTTTGGTGAGGCTAATTGAGTATCAAAGACCAGGACTGGCTTAGTGTTAGTGGTGTCCCAGGGCCTGGGAAAACTGAGCCATTCTCCACTCAGCCCACGCTGCGGGAGTGCTCTTTCTGAACGGCAAATCCTTCAAGCTCAAAACACTTCAGAAGCTCCACCATCACCTACTAGATAAAGGGAACACTGCTTTACCAGCAGACAAGGGCCCCCATAATCTGACTCCAGCTTTATCTACTCCCACTCCTATCTGTACCCCTGAAGCTCTGGCCACTGGAGGGTACTGCCTGACCCCTGAAGGTAACACTCGCTCTGCCAGACACAAAAGCCTCAGCGCATGTGGTTTTGCCTACCAAAATGTCTCTTTCTTTGTACACTTGAATTATTCCTACCCACCCTTTACAATTAAGTTTTTTAAATTGTCCAAATGCCAGACTTAATTACCCCACCTTGATGCTTCCCACAACTTGCAGGTAGGTACCACACTAATATAGTTTTACTGACACATGTGTCTGTCTTCCTGGAAGACTGTGTGTTTCAGGAGGGCAGGGCAGTGACTGTCTCTCTCATTACATTGTATCTCACAGCAAGACAAGCAGTAGATGTTCTTTAAAAATGTATTGAATGTTCACTGTCAAATAAATAACCTACAAAAAATAATCAGTATATTTTTTAAATCATCCCAAGATTAAATTCAGAGGAAAACTATAGATTGAAAATGGGAGAACCAAACTAAATTACTTAATAGTTATGAGCATTATTTTACTGTTTCATCAAATTTATCTCTATAAACAAATTATTTCTGTCTATCACCCTCCAAATTATTTAGGTATAACTTAGAGCAGTATTGCTTCTTTGAACTAATTGATATTCAACAACCTGAGCGAAAGAATCATGGTAACAACCGAAGTGGAAGACTAAGCTCAGAGAGGGATGTTTCTCACTTGAATGAACTGAGGCTATTGACGGGTAGGGCTGCTCTACTTGCAAATGGGCAGGTTTCCGTGAATATTTCATAATTACTCTAGGACAGCGCATCATAGCCAGATTTTCTGCAAGTAATTTAAACTTCAGTAAATGTTAGTTTTCCGGTTACCATCTTGTTTGACTAAAATGCAGTCCACGTAGTCATCCTGAATTTTTAAAATTATAATTTTCATATTTGACATATCTCAATAAGTCTCCCCACAATCCTTTTCCCTACTCTTGTCCCAGCCAATTAGAAGACTTCAGAGACTAGCTAAGCTTTGCAGTTCTCTCCAAATCCCTAGAATAGCATTTACCAAAGTATGCTAAGTGCAACCCAACTCTACAGGATGCTAATATTTATTATAAGAAGATGATTCTGTGATCAAGTAAGGATAGTAGACAATGAAAATATTTCTTTTACCAGGACTTCTCAGAACCTTTAATACATTAAAGTGCATCAAAAATCTTATATTTTAATATATGTGGATATATTATACAGGAACGACTGCATATATGACCATAACGCTTTTTTTCCCTAGGGCACTTCTCAGTGAGGTCTACAAAATAAACTTTGAGAAATTCTGTTCTCTCCCCCAAAAGAGGGATGTAAGGAACATGAGCTAGTTCAAGAGGATTGTGGCAGTCTGCTAGTAGAGTTACAAGATGGATGAGGGAATGGCCATAATTGGCACTTTCATCAAAGTAATATGTGTCCCCCAAATAAGAAAGATGCATATATGAATAGGCAGATGTTCATTTTTATTCATCACATTTTTTTTCCAAATGAAAAAAAATGGAGGCAATCATAGCTAAAGTAAATATATATGTTAGTTAAAACAGGAATAAAATAATAACATGAAGACTTTTGGAGTCAGAATTAGGGAGGTGGAGCATGCACTGTCTCACCAAAAACTCTGTGTTAGAATTTTCTTGTTCAAGAGTAAGTTACATACCAAAAAAAAAGATATTACACTAGATGTTTTTTGAATTACAATATAAACAATATCACAGGAGTATCCATGAGTTTTTTTATTTGGAATGCTAAATAAATCATATTATACAAATGACATATGTGTAATCTCTCACCTGTGTGTAGCATAGATATGACTTGCAAGGGAATCCAATTGGAAGCCAAAAATGATGATTAAAGAAGGCAAAGTACAGAGTAGCACAGATTAAGAAAGAATTGAGTTCTAAAATGAGGCAGGTGCTGGGAGCCCCAGAAATGAGTAGGCAATGGTAAATACTCCAAATTCCAGGCAAATAGTTGGTCCAAGTCTGTCCATAGTTAGAGAATATTTACCCTGTCAACAGGGACTCAGCAGCAAGATCTCAGCCATTGAAGAGAAACTAGTTAAAATTTAAAAGGCTTCACATCCTAGGAACGCTAGAGATTACTGTGATCTAAATAAATTCATAAAGACAGTCCTGAATTTAATTCTATTTTCTGCTATTACTAGCTCTGAGACCTTTGGAAAAGTTCCTTGTGGGAAACTCACAAGGCAACTGGGACAATAAAATGAAATAATGCCTGTAAATTAACTAGAACCATCCCTGTCACTCAAAAGATATTTAGTAAATATCAGCTATTATTGTCATTAACAAGTTTGCAGAATAGTCATTCAGGATTGGAATGCAGCAGAGAGCTAATTAAGTAAATACCCAGGAAGAATATGAGTTAGGAACTTGCATTATAGGAGCCTCTTTATCAGAATGGAGACCAAGAAAAAAGTCAAGATACAGTTTAGAAGCCCAGGGTACAACAGTGGACTGTGTCTAAGGCCTAATTCATACCAAGCATCTCAGGTGTAAAGTCAGGTCCCACGGCTCCTTGTCGCCCTGGCCACCTGGCCAACAAGGCTTTTCCCTCTCTCTCTTTATTTCTATCTCTATCTCTCTCTCCTAAAGGCATTTTTAGGGTAGGCATTCATAAGTTTGTTTCTTCAGTATGAAGCGTGAGTACAGGGCACACTACAGAACTGAACCTGACCTACATTTGAACCTACACTTCAAGCAACTAGGTCACCTTCAACAAGCCCAATAAGATGTCGGTTTTAACTTCAAGGCTTTCCAAGATAAGAGAAATACCTGTGTCAGGCAGGACTTGAGCAGTAATGTGTAAGATAGAGCCCATAAATGGGGGTCTAGTGATACAACTGTCAGAATGAAGACAGTAGAGGCTGGAGTCAACAAAAAAGACCTAGACTTGCTGTTCACTTCCTGTCTCACTAAATCTTTTCATGGACTTTTTTCAATGATTTTTGGTGTTTGAGGTTCTCTGCCAACTTTCCTCAGTTCCCTTTTTCTAATCACACTTCCTATAGATCTTCTGGTACCTACTATTATTTGTTGGGCAGAAGGTACATACCCATCACCTAGGAAGTCTTTGTGAGTTAATACCTACCCCATGGCTACTGACAGGATCAGTGTTCCACGTTCCTGGATCTTGCAGGCAGCATGCCATTGTCAATGCAGGTGACCCATGCAATTTTGAAACACTGGCAGACAAAAACACACTCATCTTTGAAAACACTGCTCTTACCCTAATCTTTTTGTCAGGCAAGGAAACACAATTACTCAACATAGGATTTGGATACATACACGTGCTGACTCACGTGGATGTCATCTGGTCATCATTAATTCATATTCTGTTCCTATAAACTTCAGCTGAAATATAAAAATGTAAACTGTAACTTGGAGTTTCAGAAGACAGGCAAACCCAGATATTGATATGCAATTTTCTCCCTCAACATATACTATCTAAATGGAAGCAAAAATATTTGCCCCTCTCACACTCTTCCAGTGCAAACCGTTAAAGCCATTAAATCACCTATGAAGCTTATACTAATTCTAAAAATCAGCCTTTGACTTGTTCTTTGTTTGGTTAGAGTCATCCCTTTGACTGGCATGTCCCATAAAAGCTTTTCAAGGAATGCAAAGAAGTTGCTAAGTGGAAAATATTTCAAGAGCTCTGAAAATACAAGCCTGACAGAGTCCTAGCCTTGAAGCTCTCAGTTTACAAGAAAATTTATTGTACACACATGTTGTAGCATTAGAATGCAGTATGTGGCATTAAATCAAACAAGAGACAGCCAAACACCTACAGTTCTATGCTGGAGTAAAGAACTGTCACCCACAGGAGGAAAAAAAATTAAGTACCAGGGAAAGAAATGACTATAAAAAGCACCACGGGAATGTTATAAACTATTATTTTCTCGGCTCTGAGTTTAAGCTAGTAAGAGACCATCAGCTTCTTCAAATGGCTTCAACAGATGGAAAATAAAAATTACCAATGAATACACTGGAACCTTGTTTTACAGCTCTATACGTTTGAGGCACATTACAAAGCAAGAAGTAAAACTGAATACCCTACATAAATACAGACTAATGGTTATAGAGGTGACAAGTATGAAGCTGGCCAGAAGGGGAAGACATTACAATTTTTGTATTTTGTAGTATCTCAGTTTGTGCAGCCAGGAAGCCACCATTTCCAGGGGAAATCACAACAGGTGTGGCAGTCGACCATATGACACACTCTGCTTTGCACACAGTGACTCACTTGGTTTTTTTCCCTGGCAATGAGTAAAAGGTTCATTCCAAGTCTTAGAAAAATGTGCAAGGATCATCATTAGGAGCAAGAGATGAAAAATCATATAGTCTACTTAAATAAAATTCCATAATTTTTCAAGTGGGAGTATCTTCACTAGTATTTGTTCTTTGTGGCCCAAGAATTTAATAGCTCTCAAGCCTTGGCCCTGAAATTATAATTCTCACAGTGACACCATTATAACCTCAAACTACTCATGACAGCCTCAGGCATGAAAGACATAGTAAGAACAAATAAAGACTGTTCTCAGTAGCACGAGCTCCGTCAGAATCCCAGTTTAGGGCCCAGAAACACTGAGAAACAGAGGAAGAGGAAAGAGAATGGCAAAAAATGCTCAGTACCCAAATCAGCAAGTTACCATAATGGCTTTGTGCACAGTCTTTTAAATTAGAAACATATACGATGGCTAAACCACATATTTCATTGTTATGTAATGAATGGCAACAGAACAAGAATGGTATTGGTGAGTATAACCAAGGGAACACAAGATGTTTTTAAAAAGTTGAAGTCAGAATATATTTTTTCAAGTGCTCCCCATAGACTTTTCCAAGATCCAAATTTTGTTTTAATCCAAAGTGATAAAGGAAAAATAAAGTTGTATAATAAGAAAAAGCTTACAGCTTTTCTGAGTTCTGTTAGGTGATTACCTTTCCTCTCATGGTTCCTGAACATCCAGCTGCTATATTATTTTGCCACACATATCCTTGCCTGAGCTCTTTTGTTGGGGCACATATATGCTTTGAAGAAAAGACTCAGCTACTGTTACTTATCCAACAAAGACAGAGCCCTGTTCGGAACCCCAGCAAACACATAATGAATACCATCAAGTCCCAACTGCACCAACTAGATTGTTATGCTGACCCTGCAGGATAATTTCCTGCATTTCAAAGCAACTATTAGTAATGCATGCAAACAAAAGGTGTGACGGCTTAAATTTTAATTTGGAGTGTGCAGTTGGTTCTGTTGTTTACCTACCATCTGTTAACCCTGTCCCCTTTTACCAAAACCTGGAATTTTTAGGTACTCACACATCCCACAGACAACCCAAATGACTTATGAGACACAGTATTTCTAATTGCCAATATTTGTTTCTGAAACGTTCACCTAGTTATAACAATCAGTGGGGGATTTGCAGAAAACAGAGAAATGGATATTTGTCCATATCCTGTTCTATTTATCTGGATAATGTCCAAACTTAAGCAACCAATGAGGCTTTTTATCAAATCCTAACAGTGCAATTTGTTCTGATGTCCACCCATTCATTCCAAGGGTGCCAAGGCAGTGTCCTGTTATAGGCCTTGTTATAAAAAAGATATTATCATGGTTCAGCCTACTCACCCTTAGTCTTATCTAACACTAGTCTTCCCCAACTCTTGGAATATTGAAGGTGTTTATTTTGCCGACTGTGAGCCCAGGCACAGCATTGCCCTAGGACTGCCATCTACTAGATTGAGCTGCAGTCATGAAATCAACATTTGATGGAGTTCATCCAATGATAATAAAAATAATATGATAATATTATTAATTGTGTTGTCTTAAACATCCAAATACAAATTGTCCTAGAAACTGGTCAACTTCTAAGATTATGCCACACATTTCTAATGAGGTTTCTAGTGTTCAAATATTTCTGGAACAACTCTAGAGAAATTCAGGGTCAGTTAGAAGCCATAGATTATATCATGTACAAAGTAATATTGATCAAAACCAAGTCATATCAATCCACACAAATACTCAAGGTAATTGCATTTAGGGACCAGACCTAAATCATTCCATCTGGGTCCTAACTAGGATGGAAATGTGCTTTGACATATTGACAGCGGTAGAATTTTGACATGAAAATACTTGTTTTACTTACAGATTTTAAAATATATTATCATCCGTTAAGTACATTTCTGAGGCAAGCTTCATTGTGTGGCCAAGTTTACTGGATTTGGCAACACTGACTTTCTTAATATCTTATTTATTCTACTCCTTATTTTCTAAGTCCCCACACAGCTATGGAGTTTTGGTTTTTATGTATCTCTGGTACAGAGAATTGTACCCAGAACTTAGCAGACACCCAATAGATATCTACTGAATGAATGAGTGAGTGAGTGAACCTAGAATAGAAGCCATATGCTGTGCAAAGGACCTAAATTACATGCTACCAAGCACCCAAAAATGCATAAGGAAATCATCATAGCACATTGGTGGCTCAGTAACTTGGCAAAGGTTTCTGCATTTCACACTTTAATCACATGAAGCATCTTGATGTACTGAGACATTAGCCTTAATATTGAAAATTAATCCAAACCAAAAAATTAGTAATCAATCAATTGTTGTCCTTGATTTTTGGTTAAAAGTATCTAGATGTTCTATAGGGGGAATTCATGAATGATTGCTGAACATGACATCACAGTCATCAACTCATTTCATTCATGACACCTGGGGAGCTACTAAAACTAAATTTTTTCAAGTGCATCACTTAAAAATAAAAGGCAGAGTGCTGGGACCTGGAGACATCACCAACAGGATAAAAATACAGAGCTTGTAAAATAGTGACTGAATTGGTGAAGAATTTTAAAAGGTGAAACTGGGGTCTTCTTGTTGGGCACCAGAATTTATCACCAATTGGTTGTGAGGTCCAAAAATAATTGGAGAATAAAAACCATACCTTGTAATAAACCAAAATCTAAAAGTAAGCCAATTTTTAAATAGGACAACAAAAAGCATGCCAAGAGAGAAGCAAGATGAAAATGCTTATAAAATAAATCCAGATCTTGCTTGACTTCAGGTGTACAGTTCATATATTACTCTGTGTTATTTGCACTAACAAAATAAACCTGTTATTACCTATAAAATTCACAATCAAGCCAATTTTGTTTTCTGACAGCTGCAGTTTGCTTTAAGATTAAGATATAAAACTAGAATAAGGTGGGTGTGTCCACATCTTCTATACAAAATACTTGAGAAAGATTACTTCTTACCCTTTACATTAAAACCAACTATAACACCTAAGCAGCTGCTATTAGCAGGCATGTTTATAGCATTTTCATGTGGCTCCTTCATGTCCTTCTCAGTGCCCAGTTCATAAGGGCATATGACATGGCATCACTCACATTTCCTTAATGAAATCACCTTTTCACACAGTGCTAGAGAGCCTCTTAAAGTGCCTAGCCAATGCTATCCTAGAAAACTGTTTCTGTATCACTATACAGAAATAAAACAAAAGTGTATTCAGCAAAACTATACCTGTGACAGTGTGTCATTAGATCCTTTGACATGTGTCATTTCATTTTAATCTTTGCTACAGTGTGAGATAGAGATTAATACCCCACTTTATGAATTATGAAACTGAACAGTCATAGCTTGCTGAACTGGTCCGTCAGTTTGGCTGTATTGATCCCGTATCTTAAGGCCTGAGTTTTTCTACTTTCCACAGCAGACTTCCTAATGAACTTCTCAGAGTTCAGCTCTCAGACACATTTTCACATTCTGTATCACTGTGGTGATTGTTCAGTGAAGATTCTGGAATAAGTTTTCCCGAGAGTCAAAAACAAATTAAAGACTTAATTCACAAATGACAACATCCATGGCATGAAAAATAAAACAGCTAGGCCACAAGTATGAAAGACCATTTCTTTCAGAAGATTGCAGCATGAACACACTGATAAATGATTAGTCTTCCCTCATTTGTATGCAGCTGGTAGCTTGTCTGAACCCTGCAGGTTATGACCATGACACTGGGATACTTTTGATTTTCTTCTTAATTGAAAATCACATGGTAACGATGGCCAAGTTCTGTGTAGCACAATCTCATCATCTCGCAGGGGCAATCAATGACTTCAAAGCTGTCTGGCACTAATAGAAGTGTACTCAAATAGCTTTCAGGAGAACAGTCACTGTCTCCTCTTTTCTAATTTTTCAGTACAATAGTTTGGAGCAACGGGGGAAAAAAATGTGTGACTAGAAGAGAAGATAGGAGTTTTTATCTTGGTTTTATTACCTTCTAACTGGGTTACCTTGGGCAAGTCACTTAACCTCCCTGGGCCTCAATTATCTCCCATGTAAGACCTGGAGATAATGTTACTTGACCTGCCAACCTCCCAGGGCAGTTAGGAGAATCGATTGACATAAGGTGAAATGCAAGGTGTTATGGAAATTTAAAGGGCAGGCAAGGGAACCTAGAGATTTCCAGTCAAGAACCTGACTTTGACTTCTATATTTTCATTCTATTTGAACATTCTGCCATGTAGGAGAATGAGAAGTTTTGCACATATTGTCTTAAAAATGCATGAAGTTTTCCAGAAATATTTTTATTTTTCTTAAAGTGTGGTGATTTTTATTTACTTTGGATTGTTTTGTTTTTGATTTCACAAGTTATACATGCTCCTAAAGAAAATTTTGGAATAATTGTTGTATAAAACACTGGGAAAAATTATCCCTGACAAATTCCATAGATAAAGATTTAATTTATTAATTTCCATTCCATTTCTCTTTATGTTTATAAATAAATGTATATTGTTAATATAAAATTGGACACACTGTTTAGATTTTTTTTCACTTATCAAGAGCTTTATGCAGGTTATTAGTCTATGGAAACATGAAGTTTTAAAACAAAAACCCAAATTCTATTGATTCAATCTAACACTTAATTTTTGGACAAACATGAGGTTTCTTTAAAATTTATGCAATGATCAATTACAGGGTAATTATCTTTATATGTAAATCATGGCCCACTTTTTTTGAGATTTGTTTTATAATTGGCATTGATAGGTAGGATTTCTGGGTTAAAAACTTTAAAAATTTTAAAGATTTTTTTTACAGATTGAAATACTGCTTTTATAAAACTGTTTTAATTCACACTCCCATAAGCTGTGAATGAAGTTCCCAATCTTACGTCACCCCCCCACCACCAAATCAAACATCCTATCACACACTCATACCTCAGACACACACACACATACACAGCACAACACAAAACAATACATGGCATCATCCATACAGGTGACAAATACCCATTGTTCATTGTCAAATCTCAGATTTGTAATAAACGCTTTTTTGTGGTTAACAGACATGTTCCAGCAACCCATGCTGTAGTACTTAAGGAACTGAGGATATATATCTTTTTGTCACTGATTATTTACTTAGGATAGGTCCTTAAAAGTGGATTTATTGGGATGCAAATTTATGAATAAAAGACACTTATATACATTCCCAAATTGCTTTCCATAATGATGTTTGTTTGGTTTCCCACAAACATTTTTCCATCACCTATCCAATAAACACATACTGATCCTTTGCTTTGGGCATTGTTCTCGGCACTAGGGGTACCAGTCAGAAACTGCAGTTCTCAGGGAGCTAATGCTCTAGCTGGGAGGAGAGAGAGAATAAGCAGGATCGGTAAGTAAAGTACATAGATGGACATAACAGCTTGGGAGGAAAAGCAGAGAAGTGAGAAGGAGAGTAATGGGGTGGGGCTTACGATTCTAGATCCAGTGGTCACGAAAAGACATGAAGATCGGGTGGTCAAGGTAAGCCTCACAGAGAAAGTGACACTTAGAAATTTCATTATGTTACTGATAGATTAGGTAAAATGAGAGTCAAGAACTGGCAATGGATTTAGCAATGCAGTGGTGCTTGTTGATCTTGATAAGATAACTTTCAGTGGGCTAATAGGAATAAGAGCATTGACCTAAGGTATAAGGGTCAAAGGGGGTCACTGGATCTGCAACTATTAAGTATTTAAGCTAATGGAAAAGACATCTAATCCAGATCAGGAGACCAGAGTTTGATCTATAATCAAAGCCCTAGCTCCAGATAAATTTAGTTTATTTGGCCAAATGTCCTCTGTGTCTCATATGCCCAATGTAATATTGTCAGCCTGGTACTTAACTTTAAAATACTTAAATACAGTATATAAATTACACTAGGAAGGGAGAGGTAGGTAATTTATCTTTGGAAGTATCCTCACTCAGAATCTGTACTCAGGGATAGTTATACAAGTGTTGCAACTTCATCCAAATCTACCTTCAGAAT